>PPLW03000037.1:0-146609 GCA_003707895.3 Ambrosiozyma pseudovanderkliftii
TTCATCATGGATAAAGTCAGATTTTCCAGTTAGATATGGAACCCATGATTTACCTCTCACATTGACCACGTCTCTGCCCCTGAATTTTGTACCTGGATGATTAACACCTGCCAAATCTAACACAGTAGGCACGATATCCATAACGGTGGAGAACCCATGTCTCACTTCAGGCTTTGTAATTACATCAGGATGATGAACAATCAATGGGCATCTGATACCACCTTCACTAGCAAACAGCTTATACATATAGGCCGGTGCAGTGGCAGCTTGTGCCCATTGGTCAGAGTACCACACAAGAGAATTTTTTTTACCAATGTTGTCATAAGTGTTAACGTAATCCTTCTCAATCATACCTTGAATACCTACTGATATCAATGGTAGGGCTTCTATCATAACACCTTCGGCACCATTGTCGGACATGAACAGAATAAATGTATTATCTAATTCACCATTCTTTTCAACTTCATCAATGACTCTACCAATATTTTGATCTAACCGATCCACCATTGCAGCGTATACTTGCATGATCTTAGCCTCTGTTTTCTTCTGCTCATCGGTCAAATCCTTCTAGACCTTGGATCTTTGAGTTTCAACCTTGTGAGGTTCAACGCCATCTGGAATGATTCCTAGTTTCACTGCATTGGCTAATCTTTGCTTTCTTAAGACAGCTGGTCCCTTATCGTAAACACCATCATATTTGGCAATTAGTTCTTCTGGAGCTTGATATGGCCAGTGGGGAGCAGTAAATGTTAACGCTCCAAAAAAAGGTCTGTCCTTTCTGTCTTTGTCGTTCAAGTGACTGATAAACTTATCTGTAAAGTAATCGGTACTGTAGAAATCCTCAGGTAAATCATTATCAGGATCAAGTTTCTTCCCGTTTTCTTCGAAGATTGGGGTCAAGAACACTGAATAGTCGCCGGTTTCTTCATCCCTTGGAAAATATTTGTAATGGTTACCAGCACCAGGTAAGAAGGTGAAAGTCTTCTCAAACCCCCTGGCCGATGGCCAGTACTCTGGTAATAATCCTAAATGCCATTTACCACTTAAAAAGGTGTAGTAACCAGCATCATTTAATATTTCTGGCAATGCCGCAACTCTGAAGTTTAAGTAACCTTCATAGCCTGGTTTACCTTCAAACAAATCGGGGAACTGACGAGCAAATTCCCCCATTTGACCAAGACCTGCAATGTGATTATCAGTACCTGAAAATAACATAGATCTAGTTGGGGAACATGCAGATGCAGTGTGAAAATCAGTGAACCTTAAACCATTCAAACCTAGTCTTTTTAAATTTGGAGTGTCAATTTCACCACCGAATGCACTGCTATCGGTAAATCCTAAATCATCTGCGACGATGATAATGAAGTTTGGTTTTTTAACGGACATTTCGAAAAATAGATGATAAAGTTATTTTCACTTTAAATTGAGTAGGTATAATTAAACAGATTAATTAATGGAATCTCAACTTTAATTATCACTACATAACTGCAATATTCTCCAAAGGGCAGATATAAAACCTTTATATAATTTCAATCATTGAATATCTATTTGCAATTGAGCGACGCCATAACTCACTAGCCATAGTCACGTGAAATATCTGATTTAACAAACAGTTTTTCGTCAAATAATCTATTATTTCCTGATTTTGACTGTTTCCATGATCATATGTAATACACATATACTACATCGATTCGTAGGAGAAAAGAATCCACATCGCGTAACTGGTTTACATATTTATCATAAAAAGTGAGGTGGATTTGTCGGTGAATTGTCGGTAAATTACGGTATTTTTTTCGGTTAGTAGCTCTTATATCTACTCAACTATAATAACGCACACCACGGATACCAAGACAAAAATACCTTACTCAACCCATTACCAAGTACTCACAAACAACTTCATTTTGCATTTAGTTCTTTCTTTCATTATCATCTATATAATTTCGTTAAAGGTTGTTGAATTAGGTAAAGTTTTGTTCCATTTACAGAGGAGAGTACAGAGTACTCCTATGTCAATATATTCAATATATTATTACCGATAACAACTTTACGACTACACAGTTCAAATACCTACTACCTTTCTAGTTCAACTATCACTTAATCCCTATTCGTAAACCTTATTCATGTCATATTAATCAACTCTTCTATAAATAAGGTTACCCCGGTCATAAATCTAAGTACTCCATAATAATCAAAACCAATCCATATTAACATTAGGCCTAAACTAATTTAACATTCCGAGTAAAGTTTTTTCCCAATACTCGGAAATTTCCCCATACTAAATTCCCGTACATTTGTCGCTGTGTAACTTTTTTCATTAAAGGTATATATGGTGCAAGGACTGGAACGATTGGAAAAGACTTGCACATGTCAACTAATGCTTTAACTACTGGAAATCCTTTTGCAATCGCAGCCATTTGTGCATCTGAGATTCCTTCATCTAAGGACGATCATCATATTATGCTAAACGTTGGTTGCTTAGTATGTTTGACTCTGGCTTCATTCCTGGGGCAATGTATTATATGAATACTTTTTATATCAGGTAGACATCCAATAAGAACTGGTTGTCGTCAATCTGTCCCGCCCGGTTTTCCTCAGGGTTTACAAAGATGAGAAATTACATTATCCGAAGTTCTAAGAGATGGTGGATATTACTCAGCTCATCGTGGAAAATGGTATTTAGGTGATGTTCAAGATAGATATCCATCTGATAGAGGATTTGATGAATGGTTTGGTATTCCAAGAACAAATGATGAGACTCAATTCAAGGAATCAGTTGGTTTTGATCCGGATGCCGGATGTTTCTGAAATTGCCTATGTGATGGAAGTTAAAGCAGGGGAAGAATCAAAGAACGTGTGTATCTATGATTTGAATGAAAGAAGGTTAATTGATGAACAATTAGTCAAAAAAAAAGTATCAATTTTATGGATAGAATGGTTAAATCTGAGAGACATTTTTTTCTGTATCATCCATTGGTTCATTTGCATTTCCCAACATTACTGCATAGAGATTTCGAAGGTATTACAAAAAATGGAAATTTTGTAGACTCAATAGTAGAGATGGATTCTAGAGTTGGTGAATTATTAAAGCTTATTGAAGGTTCTTGTATCAAAGAAAACACGTTTCTAATATTTGCTAAAGATAATGGACCAGAGTTTAGACCACCATACTGAGGAACTGCTGGTTTCACAGGGGTACGTATCATACTTCAATAGAAGGTAGTCTAAGAGTCCCATGTATCTTTAGATGGCCTAATATCATACTCGAGAACGTTAGAACCGATGAAATCATTCACCGTACTGATTTATTTTCCACAATTATTAGTGTTGCCGGGTTAGATGTTCCAAATGATAGACCTATCGATGGTATCAATTAGATTGATTTTATTAAAGATCCGGTTGATAATCTTTCACTTAAAACAGGGTTCTTATTTTATATCAAGGAAAATTTAAGAGCAATCAAATGGAAAGATTGGAAACTACATTTATGGTGGGAACCAGAAGTCAACGAAGGAAAAGGAAAATTAGAGTCACCATACTTATTTAATTTAAAGAGAGACCCAAAGGAGGAAACAAGTATTTTACATCTTAATACTTGGGTCTTGCAACCAATGTTTAAGTTAAGAGATAAGTTTTTCAGATCATTAAAAATGACCCAGCTCCATTGGACCTACAAAAAACGATGTAGTTACTCTTAACTTCTAGTACCGGTTATTTCCAAAATATAATACATGCTAAATATTAAATACTGATTATTTCCGATTATGTAAATAGATATGCGGTTTTTCCAGTAATCTAACTTCTTTATACATGTTATGTTGGATTGGTATGAATTGCCAAACAATTTTTATGCTAAAATTAAGTCATGTTGACTTCGCTGTTAACCGGACCAATTCCTGTTCGCATTAATTATGTCAGAGATACACCGAGCTATTGAGTGTGTCTTGAATTGGGTATAAAAACCCTTAAATTTTCCAATTACTGAACTTTTTTGTCAAACTGGTTTTATCAAATCCAACATTCACCACCTACATCAATTATCTTCAATTTGAATGTCCACTTTCTACTATGGCCTTCACAAGCATACAAATTGCAGCAATCGGTGCTGTCTCACTAGGTACCGCCATCGCCATCTCTAAAGGTATCTCTGGTTCTCCAAGTTGTGGTAACAAAGCAGTGTTCAGTTTTCCATCTTATAGATTCACAGAATTGACTCTAATTGAATCCAAACCATTAACTCAAAATGTCAACGCTTACAAGTTTGGAATGCCTGATGAATCCCAGTTACCAGCTCACATCCCAGTTGCCTCCGCGATGCTTATTAAAACTCCCGATGGTTCAACTCGCCCATACACTCCGTTATATAATGCGGACACTGAACATATCCAATTCGCCATTAAAAACTATGGTCGTTCCACTAGTGGTTCACTTGCCAAATTGAAACCTGGTGATAAGGTTAAAGTTGCCGGTCCGTTGCCTCACATCCAAATGGAGGGAACTCAAAATAAATACAAACAGGTTTACTTGATTGGTGCGGGTGCCGGTATTACTCCATTGTGGAGTTACTTGAATTCCTGTTTACAAGATAATTCGAGTGAAACCAAGTTAAAGTTGATTTATTCAAGTCATGATTCCGATGAAATCATTTTTAAGAATGAAATGGAACAACTGAAAAACCAGTTTCCAGATCGGTTTGACTTTGTTAACATTTTGAGTAATGGTGCTATTGGAGATGGTAAGTACATTGGGGTTAAATTGAATGGGAACATTTTAAAAAATGAGATAGATCAAGTTAATGATGATACAAAAGTTTTGGTTTGTGGTCCTCCTAAGTTTATCGAAATGGTTTCCGGTGGTAAAAAGGGGCCACCATTTTTTCAAGGTACATTTGGTGGTGTTTTGAAGGAGCTTGGATTTAAGAAAGATCAAGTTGTTAAATATTGAATACTTGCATACAATTTACTTATACTATTTTTATAAGCAGCTTTTTATCTCTCTATACTTGTATATAGTAAACTTTTTATAGTTATTGGATTTCGATTTTATATTATTGGTTACCGGACTTTTTTTTAAACAGTATTACAATACATTTAAATAAAATTTTCCCATAAAAAAACCATTATCATATAGAAAAGTCATTAACTAAACTTTCATTACGTCAGACACAATAAAATCCTCAAAATAACTCAAATTATCTTTGTTTCCGGGGGACATGAATGCAGAGGTCACCATATTAAAGAAACTATCAAACAGACTAATCTCCAGTTTTTAATTGTAATCATCAAGGATATTCTTCGCTAGTTTGTTTGCGTATTCATAAGTCAATTTCGTTATTATATTAACCATTAAGTTAGTGAAATTGATAATTGGTAAAGAAGAATCGTTGGAATTATCGGCTGTGATCAAATTCTGAGAATTGCAAGCTAAGATCTTCAAGATTATGTTGAATTGAAATAAGACAAAAGAATCAACATTGTATTGTTCCACATTGTTAAGATCAATTTTCAACGAAATTCGAACAAGAAACTGCAACATTTCTAGTCGTAAAGATTCGGCTAGCTTTTGATTTTCCTCATCATCAAAGTTAGATAAATATTCTATAATGACTTGTCTAAGCAATGAACGTTGGCAATTTGTAGGCAAAAACAATTTTGAAAAGTAAGAGACGCCTTTCACCGGAAAGTCATCATTCCACACATCGTTGTTGTCCACTTGTTCTAATGATTTGCATTGATGTCGCTCTTCCTTTTCCTTCTCCTTCTCCTCTTCCTTTTCCGTCTCACTCTCCCCCTCCCCCTCCATCAAGGTAAATTCATACAAGTTCTCAAACTTTTCTAACAATAAATCATATTTTTTAAACTCCTCCAACATATGCTCCCTCATGAAAGATCCATACACTTGTGTTCTATGCAGATCACAGGTGGATTTATTCACATAATCAACTTTCTTGTACCAAATAGCAATCTTTTCAAACTGGTCAAGCAAAAACAAATGGTAATCCTGTATCCCCACCAATTGGAACCTCAGTTTTAAATTATCCAACGGAGTGTTAGCCTCGTCAAAAATGTACTCCTTCAATGTGCCAAAACTTATACCGGACACAGGGAGACAAACATGATGATCCCATGTCCTCAACATTGTACTCAATCCTGTCCCATATGATGCGTATCTATCAACTTGATAAGTATACCAATAAACAGCACACTTCATGCGTCGTTCCAATCGGTATTCTGGATCGTCCACATCGTGCGGTAATGGCGGAATCAAATCTAATAAATGAATGTTGAACTTTTGTAAGTACAAGACAACTTCATTAATCCGGCGCAAGGAAAGTTTCGGTTCAGATATAGCAAATCTATATGAACATTCAACTAACAAAGCCTGAAGTAATTCCAAGTGGTCAGTGGACGAATTAATATTTGTTGATAGCTGATAATCCAGAAATTGGTGGAGTTGAGAATGAAATTCCCGGTATTTTGGGTGAATATAACTTACCAGTACAAGTACTCCTGCAATAAGGAGGTGTTTATCTTGTTGAAATAGTGACAAGAGGTAGTTTTCTGTTAATTCCAAGTCTATACCAACTTGATCTTTCACAAAAGCAGAGACCATCGATTTAATTGTTAAGATTGGAATGAACTCAATCAATCTCTGTAGATTTTGTGAGGGTGGTTTAAAGCACGCATTTCTGGAGACACCTTCATTAAATTGGGACACTTTAATGTATGATCTCTTCTTTGGTCCAGGTTTGTGCTTTGGTGTGTATGTGCATTTGTGTCCGAGTTTGACGCATCTAAAACACGATGGAATCGCTTTATCACATCTTATCTTCTTGGACCGACAGTATACACAGGATACGTTCGATATACACATTGACTTCAGGACATTGAATCCTTTTTGATATGGACATTTACCTATGTGGAGTGGATAAAGAAGATATCTGTAGTCGGAATCACCTTAGTAAGTACACAGAACTAAACGTCGACTTATTTCCTGATTGGACTGGACTAGTCTCGCGTTAATTCACATCTAATTAGTCCGAAGCTCGTAAGACGAATATGGTGTACGGGTGTGAAAGTTGTAGGTAGCTTTATAAAAATACAGAAAGACAATACATTTTATCTACATGAAACTGTTCCGTAAAAATGCTGACCTCACTGAATTATTTACAGTACACAATAATAAATAATAATTAACTATATCAAAAGTAGTCAATTAGTTCTTTACTTTTTATTGGAACCTTTTGTTTTTGCTATAAATTTTCTAATTTTGTACAATATATGAACTTTTTGACACTTGATTCATAAAATAGAGATATACACTTACATCTACTTTTATTAAATGTTTATACCAAATTTAGAATTGTATATATATATATAATCAATACATAAGCAATCTAAACCTTTGCTAAATGTGTGATCTCGACAACGTTCAAATCCTCTACACTTTGTGATGGGTTTATCTTATTTCCTCTTTGTGAGGCTTCTAACTCCTGTATTGTCTCTCCTGATGGTTCTTCAATGCATTTCCAAGCAATATACGTTGCAAACGGACAAGACACCCAAAATAATCCAGCAGCCACTGATAAATTAACCATATCATCTTCATTTACAACACCAACAACGTAAGCTAATGTGCCACCAAATGACTCTACACTTCTAATAATGCCGGCACAGTATGATAATTCCTGAGAAGTGAATGGAAAGGATCTTATAATCCAATAAATCCAGATGAAAATCATCTCATACGGAATTTTAAATATTTGAAATGGCACAAAAGCTGTGTAATAATAACCTCCAGTACCGTAATCAAAAGCAGGGCATGAACTATTGTCAACATGATTTTGCACAACTATACCCCAAATGTAAAATGCACTTAAAAAAAGCATTGTAGCCATCCACGAAAATCTCGCTCTTGTCTTCATACTAATGTGTTTCCAATCTAAAAACCACCCCATTAACATATCTGCAGCAGCACCAACTAATGCGCCAACTAATACATTCAAAGATCTTGCCCTCACAGAGAAATTGTGGGTCATGTAATTGCTCATCCAAGTTTGAGCCCAATGGTTCGTCAAACAAATTGGTAACACGCATAGAACTTCCACTCTTGTAACGACTTTCCACCAGTGGATCATCATTTCCTTTAAGGACTTATCAGACAAATTTGAGGTGACCTTTGTTCCATCCTTTCTGTAAACCTTTTCCGCAGGTGATAGTAAAAATGACACAAAAGGACCGATACATTGAATTGAAAACAACGCCACATAAGTGTTCAAACCGACACTACCCTTTTTCTTTCCGTTTTTATTGATACCAAACACAATTGCACCACAGACAACACTACCCATTTTATACCATGTATTCCAAATACCTAAGAAAACCCCCTTGTATGACCTCTCAGGGTACGACATAACAACCGTACCTTCCGCTGTCCAGAATGCAGCACCGGAAATACCCAAAATAACGGATGATATAAGCATAAATACTTGATCGCCAGTTTTGGAATTGTAATACAGGGATGCACTGTAAAGGGTATAGCCAATGGTACCAATAAACAAAGTCAATTTTAAACCATACTTATTTGAGAAGATAGAAAACACGGGGGACAAAACAGTCATTAAACCATTTGTTACACAAGTGGCAACATAAACAGTGTGTGTCTTTGCTTGACCACCAGCTCCTAATCCTTGTAACGCCACATAAATTCCAACTTGTGTGAAGGTAAGTATACCAATGATGTTAGCTTGGAAGAAGTTTCCTCTGAAAAACCTTCCAAACTTCGAAGTTGGTTTGTAAGGTGTGGTTGGTTGAATTTCCTCCACTTCGATGGTTGAATTGTCTGTTTTTTCCATTTCCACTTCAATTGGGATTCTGGGTTAATCATTGGAGGTTTAAAAACACAGAAAACATTATGTAGAGTTTTTCTAATATGTCCGATAATGTTGATTTATATAACTTGTTAAATTTTGATAAATAGTGAATTTATCATATCATCTATCATGATCAGTATTCTTGTCGCACATCTTCACCGATATGGAAAGTAGCGATTTAAAGTTACAGGGATTTACACTTTAAAGATAAGATAAATACCTTGTACGTTCCTGACGGAAGAATACCGAAATTCCGTTTCGTGAAAAAACTTGAAAAAGAAAAAGAAAACAATAGTGGATGTACTTACCGGTTATATATTTATTTAAAAAAACAGTGGAGTGCTATCTTGTTTTTTTTTTTACTTGTTGTTGCTTTTGTTGGTTGTTGTTCATATCATATCGTTTAATTATGAAAGGGTTCATCTATTGATATTAAATTGGTTGGCGAACCTATAAATCACAGATAAAGAAATATATTAGACACATGTTATAGATTACACTTTATTGGATCCACTGATATAAAGAACAACATAAAGTGATCTCTTCTTTGATGTAATCTATTAATCTATTGCACTCATAGTATATATATATATAACGATATATCAAGTATTCATTATCAGAAATTAATGAAAAACCTCTCTTGAAGTTTCCATTTATATCGATTAGCCGAGTTGTTGAATTAGTTAATTTATCAAGACTTCCGCATTGGTTATTCAATTAAATCATGGGCCATTCATCTATAAAAGATAAAATGATATTTCTTGGTATAATATATCATGCTAGTGTCTGTCTTGTGATCTTGTGATCTATTTGTCTGTGTATATATATAATAATAAATATAATAATACCGGAACATAGATACACATAAAACCAAAATTACTGGTGTAAAGATGTATGTACACATATTTATGATTCTCACCACCCGCCGATCGGTCCCCAGCTCTCCTCCAGCCACCTCCACCGTGTCTACTGTCTCCACGTGGCACGTGCCTGCGAATTTTGGTCAGCTAACATAAATAACAAGAATATTTCAGGGACAAGAGATACATAGAGAGAGAGACTCACACAGAGAAAAGAGAGAAACACACACACACACACACACACACACACACACACGCAAACATAGGGGGATTAAAGATGGCATGTTAATATTGACACTTTCAAATCGATGAAGTTTAAAGGGTTGTTGTAATTTTGATCCCATATTTTTATTTTGTATCCATAATATATGATATATACATCTTGTGACGATTGCCCTTGTTCCATAACAAGTTTTTTTTATTGACTGGTTGATTGATCGATTTTATTTTCATCGTTGTCATAAACCTCATTCTTGTACTCATTAAGTCTGTCGCAAGAAAAAAAAAAGAAAAGAAAAGAAGTTGTACATAAATTAACTGATTTTGTGTTTGGTTGCTCTAATTAAAATATTAACTGATTTTGAGTGTGTGTTTCCCTTCCCATCCCTTCAACATCTGTGAACTGGTTCCATTCTCTAATTGTCTACATCAATCATCATAACTAGATTAATCGAACCAATTGTTAACTTAACAACTAGGACCAGTTCCTCATACATTAGGAACTTTTATTCTGTGTCTTGCAACTCCCATCGGATTATCAAAACCCGTTTGCATTTGCATTTGCGTTTACTTCCCAGTCTTTTTTCTATTAATTCATTCACCAATTCAAGAAGATTCGTGTCAAATTTCCATTCTGTAATGGCTTTAAGTCTGGCGTCTTGGAATCCATTGTTTCACAATGCGTTGACCACTGAGGAAGAGGGACAACCATTTGTGTCGTTTAATTTTTCAACTGTGACTCAAGATTGTAGACCAAGTTCAAGAACTTGTGTTTTACGTGGATATTTGTTTGATGATCGTACTACCAATGTATTGGTGTTTACCACAGATAAACGGTCTCAGAAATACCAGGACTTGTTACACAATAACACATTTGAAGCATGCTTTTACTTTAACAAGACGAGGAAACAATTCAGACTAGGAGGTGTAGTGAAAGTCATTACCAACGACTCAGTGCCTAGCTTAGAGATAAACTACAGCGTGCCAAAGGCTGTTTTCTCATCTCCAGATGAATTGTTAAACTACCATTATTTTCCTAAACAGGGAATCCATGAGACTTTGAATTACAAATTATTGTCTCCTGAATTGCAAAATTCTCTACAAAGTTCTGCATTGTCATTGACTGATTTGAAAAGACAAGCTGATAAGGCGTTCACCTCTCACCCATCATCAGCGAGTATTAATCTTACTATTAGTGGTGATAGTAATTTGAATGGTGATGACAATGTCAATGGCAACTATAACGATGATGCGAGAGCAAATAGAAGTGGGTTGATATACGGAACCGCCATGCATAGATCTAGTTCTTTAAATGATACCTTCCACCCACCAAGCGAACAGGAATGGATCGATGAACGGAAGAGAATATGGGATGGCTTGTCAAGAGGAATGAAGAGATCATTTAAAAAGCCAACTCCAGGTTCCGTTATGACTGACGAAAAAGTGAAATTACTAGATGCCATTGGTCGTGGTGTCGATGGTAACAGTTCTGGATTTGAAAACTTTGTCGTTGTGTGCATGTTTATTGATAGTGTTGACTTTGTTGACTTTGGTCCACACGGGTCTGATAGACGGTATATCTTTAAAAAGATTGCTCTAGACGGTTGGAAGGAGGTGGATGTTTGTCCTTGATTGTTATGATTGGTGCAGTTAGTGTATTTAGTTAGTGGCTGTTTACCATCAGTACTCTTTTTTTAATATTTTTTAATGTTCATATTTCTACTTCATCTCATTTTCTGTTTTTTTTTTTCTTTTTTAATTCAATTGTATATAGACTACTGGTTCTGATAGTAGTTTCAATTATCTTGCCTACCCCTTTTTTCCGCCAAATTCTTATTTTCTTCAGCTTATTACCTTCCGTTTCTTTCTCGATGCTCTCTTTTTTCTATTCTATTTGAATGGAGCTTGTTTATGTGACTTAATTGATTTACGATATTTTTTTGCTGTTTTTTTCACATTGTTTGTATTGTATCGATTTATTTTTTTGTTTTTACCCGACAGCAGTGAATGATTAAACGCTGATCAATGCCGCTTGTAATCGCGTCGATTTTACCACGTCGATCGACTCTATCCCACTGAATTTTTATTCAGTTGTGTATATATGTGGGTGGGGTGGAGAATCTGATTTGGATAACACTACAATTTTAATTAGCGCCTTAGCGGGTACCTTTGAACATCCGCTAAGAGATTTCCGATGATGTTAACCAGATGAGTATAAAACCAGATGGATTTGCTATCAAAACTGAATTGATTTTAATTTCTCCTTTTATTTCCATTCTAGTGACTTTTTCTTTCTTTCCTCATTCTCCTTTATCAATTGATACAATCTGATTTACCTTATAGTGTGTTGGTGTTTTTGTTTCAATTATTTCTCATTTATCACTCATGTCCTCCTACACTGAAAAGAAGTTCCCAAACGAACCAGCCGGTCCAAGTGTTGTCTCTGAAATTCCTGGTCCAGTGGGCAAGGCTAAGATCCAAACTTTAGGTGAAGTCTTTGATAACAGATGTACCTACTTTGTTGCTGATTACGCTAGGTCCTACGGTAACTATATTGTCGACGTCGATGGAAATACCATGTTGGATGTTTACTCTCAAATCGCATCTATTCCATTAGGTTACAACAATCCAAAATTGATTGAAGTTGCCAAGTCCGATAAGATGATCAGAAACTTAGTCAACAGAACTGCCACTGGTAACTTTGCCGGTGCCGATTATGAAGAAATACAAAGAGATTTGTTACAATTTGCTCCAAAAGGTCAAAAATACGTGTGGAATGCCTTATCCGGTGCTGACGCCAATGAATTGGCTTTCAAGGCTATCTTCTTCAACTACCAATCAAAGAAGAGAGGTTTCAAAAACGCTTTCTCACAAGAAGAAGAGGTGTCCTGTATGGAAAATGAAGCCCCAGGTAACCCAGAATTAGCTATCTTGTCATTTGGTAAGGCCTTCCATGGTAGATTATTTGCATCCGGTTCAGTTACTAGATCAAAGCCTGTTCACAAGATGGATATGCCATCTTTCAAATGGCCAAAGGCAGAATTCCCTGCTTATAAATACCCATTAGAAGCCAACGAAGACGCTAATAAGAAGGAAGATGCTAGATGTTTAGCCATTGTTGAAGATTTATTCAAGACTTGGCATTGCCCAATCGCTGGTGTCATTGTTGAACCAATTCAATCCGAAGGTGGTGATAACCATGCATCCAGAGATTTCTTCCAAGGTTTAAGAGATATCACTTTGAAATACGGTGCAAAGTTATTAATTGATGAAGTTCAAACTGGTTGTGGTGCCACTGGTTACTTGTGGGAACACGAAAGATACAACATTACTCCACCTCCAGATTTAGTCACATTCTCCAAGAAGATGCAATCGGCTGGTTATTGGTTCCATGACCCAGAAATCATTCCAAACTTCCCTTACAGACAATTCAACACCTGGTGTGGTGATGCAAAGAACATTATATTGGCCGCTGCTATCTGTCAAGAGATCAAAGATAACAACTTATTGGAATCCATCAAGGCTACTGGTGACTATTTATTCCCAGAGTTGGAAAAGATTCAAGAAAAGTATCCAAAGCTCTTCTTAAACTTGAGAGGTAAGGGCAAGGCTTGTTTCATCGCTTTTGATTTGCCATCTGCTGATATAAGAGCTAAATTTTTGACAACTATGAGAGCAAATGGTGTTAACATTGGTTCTTGTGCTGATGTTGGTGTTAGAATGAGACCAACTTTAGCCTTCGAAAAGAAACACGCCAAGATTTTCGTCGAAGTGTTGGACAAGGTGTTAGCTACCTTATAAGTTATTGTACCACTGTTTATAGCTTTATAATTAATGTCACATCAAACGATCTTAAATAGTTCTGTGTGTTTTTAGCAGTGTGAGTACCCATGAACAATGTAGCATTGACTGATCTCTTGTCTTGAGTGAAGGAGTAATCTTTACCCAATTGTAAGGTCAAACTTGGCCATTCTGTGGAGTAAGTGTACACCAAATCATACAGCAACGGCGAAGTTTTCTTCCATATTTTGAATTCTTCATTGATGATTGATTGTTGGTATTTTTCCTTTTTTTATAATTAATAGTATGTTGTTTGAATTTGTATTTTGATATTTATTTTCTTCTCGGGTCAGAAACCGAAATTTATAGATACACAGGCTTGATAAAAAAAAAAAGGGAACAGGTTCTTATGTAGTTCAATTGCAATCAATTCATCTTCAAATTGTTAACCAACGATTAGTAGAATCAAACAATGAGGGAATACAAAGCATCTGATTTCTTATTTTATCTTTACCTATCATTTTTGTTCCTGTTTTCTAACTATGGCATTGCCGAATCAGTTTCATTCTTCATTGAGCACGCTGCATTTTGTACATATTGGCAGTACTCTTTTTATTTGAATTTACCGTTAAATATCATTACTAACTATTGAACTCTCTTTTGGTTAGTTTTTGGATTACTCATTGACATAATCATCAAATGTTTCCTTGAGCCATTGAACCAGAAGGATGAGGTTAACAGGCAAGGCACACGTCAACAGTTCGTCTTAGTGTCACTTTTGAAACAATTTGCCCACAGTATGAGAGATCCAAATTGCCCATCGCATTCCTTTGTTGCCAATAATGTGTGGAAACGGTTGTTTGTTGTTCGATCCCTGTTACAGGCATATAAGGGGATCGAAAATGCATACTATGAGGAAGTAGTCAACTACGAATTCTCAGAAACACAAGATAAGGTCAACGGTGTATGGATTAAAACATCTGGGAAGGCAACAACACCTAATGATCTACTTATTGTTTTCATTCCTGATACATCAATGTTGGGACAATGTCCACACTTTTACACGGAATATCTTATGACTATTCATGCTTTACTATTATTACAGGGTTTTCATAATCCATGTATATTTGTTCCCAAAATACCTATCATATCAAGAGAAACTTCACTTCGTAGACAATTACAAGTGTTAGATAATTGTTGGACATATATTCAATCATGTGTCAAGGATGCAAAATCAATTATCTGTGGTGATGGAATGGGTGCCAGCTTGATTATCGGTTTTCTATTGTCCTCAAAGGGTATCATCAAAAAACCTACTGGGGTTATTTTACTGTCTCCGTTTATTGTTTTAGATACTGATGTGGATGCAAATCAAGGTAAAGGTCACTTGGATTACATTGATAATGGTTATGTATCAAGAATTCTAGATGATATGGACGAAGGCGATAGGAAATTATTCAATACGATATTGCAAGACAAGACTGTTTGGAAAAATGCATTTCCAGATGCTGGTGTGATCTTATCTTGGGGGGAAGAAGAAATGATGGCTGAAGGAATCGAACTATTTGGTAGGAGATTAAGCTCTTATGGTGCTGTTAAACTATGGAAGGGTCATAGGCAAATCCATTCATGGCAATTACTTTCGTTTTTAACAGAGGATGCACAGGATGAAAAGGAGGATAGTTGCTTTGCAATGTCTGGTATGATCTCCAGATTGATCTTATGGAAAATCGATTCGTATTTGAATCCACAATCTAAAAATGAGCCTATGAATTTGCTAACAATTGATGATAACCACCTTTAATGGTGGAAATTCATTGTAGGGATTTATGTGAACTCATTGATTAATTTATTATGCCAGTCTTTATCTTTATACTTCAGAGGTTAAATCGTTTACAACACCATGCACTATTTCTTTTATTTAACTCCTTTTATATTAATTGCGTTTCCGTCTCTGTTATTTTCCCTTTTCAAGACATCAATGAGTCGATCAATTGCTAATTCGATGTATTCAAATTTGAAGTTTTATATTAATTATTGTTAAATATTAATGTAAAAACAGTAATGATGAGAACGTAATTTATTGGTAATCAAACAATCGACCCCGAGTTGTCGACCAATCGACTCCGAACGACCTCACTAACCTCCGACCAATGATTACGTAAACCTTCCCTCTCGGATTAAAAAAAATTTTTTTTTTTCTTTTTTTTCTCTTTCCTCTCTGTCTATGTCTTTCTCAATGTTTTTAGGACAAAATTTTCATTCAGCTTTTGTATGTAGTGTGATAGAGATTAAAAGTATGATTTTTAATGTTTTTTTAGGTTGATCTGTTTGTACCTCCTATTAATTATTTGCTTACGGTGTCAACTGGCAATAGTAAGAGTTAGAAGAATAGGTTCCATCTAAAAATGCTCTCTCATAGTGTTTCAAAACGTGCCTATTATTTGGCTCACATGAGAAGTGTCAACAGCGTCTCTGTGCCATTGAATAACCAAATAGCCACAATAATACAGGTATCACAATTAGCAACAGAGGCAACATCTCATGGGATATCTACGGATTCTACAACGGCATTGGACAACATTTACACTAGATTGAAATCACCAGCCAACTCTAAGCTCAAGGACTCTACATTATCATTTGTCAACATTGGCGGACATGACGGTCCTCTTCCTCAGATGACTTCCAAAGTTCAAAGAACTTGGTCATTGTTCGAGGCATGTCTCAGATCCAGAGATTATGATAGAGCTAATTTAATGTTGCAAAATATGACAAGTTTAAAACTTCAGGGATCAAACTCTAGTTTACAAAATCAATACTTTGTTGATGGTATCTGTGAGTTTTTGAAACAATGGGCTACTGACGAGAATGTGACATTAGAATCATTCACTAGTTGGTTGGAAGGGTTACAAGACTATGAGAAAAACTATAGAACAGATCCAAGAATCACAGCATGGATAATCAGAATTTACATAGAAAAGGACGCACCAACTTCGGACATTTTCAAAGAGTTGTTTAATTATAGAATGAACAAGTCAGGCAACACCAATGCCGATGTGTTGGCATGTGTCGATGTATTAGGACTAATGAATTTAAGAAAATTGTTACGAATTGATAACTCATTGTTGAAGGATCTACCAGACGACTACAGAGAATTATTTGAAGCATTGAATAACACACAGGAACAATCACTAGATTCAAATGAAGTGGATGCAGTGGATTCAGATCAGTCACCATCTGAATCACATTTCTATGATGTGATGGAAACCTATGTGGCAGACCCCGCTGAACCTAATAAAGACTCCGAGAATGAACCATTAAAAGCTTCTGAGAATGAACCAATTGAATTTGCCACTGAGCAAACAAAACTAGACTTGGAGAACCCAAAGACAATTAACAACGACATGGAAGAAATTATGGGTGTGTCATCGTATAATTTGAAAACTGTAAAATTATCGTTAATGGGTTTAGTTGCTGATTTCAATGGTGGGGAATTTCAAAAAAGATTTGCCCGTGCTATCAAGGTTAATGGATTACCAATAGATGTCTCTGCGATTGAAAAAGAACCTACAAGACCTATTGATTTTTTCGAATTGAAAAAGAGTTTAACCACGGAAACAGAAGAATTGAAATTCGAAGAAATCCTTGACTCATTATCAGAAGAACGTGAAAAGGTTATCGAGGCATCAATGTTGGAGGCTACGAAAAGAAAATGGCATCATGAATTTGAAAATATGAAGGATAAATCATTACCACAATCTATTGGAGCCTACCTTCATGATTGGTACACACAATTGGTTCCATTGATTACAAAGGAATTAGAGGAATGTCAAGTAGCTAGAGAAACACTGGGTGCCGTTGATGGAGCGGAGAATAAAACTATTAGAGGAGCAGACTACGCAAGATATAAAGATAAAATTGAGTATGGTCCATTTTTATCCGTTGTGAAGCCACAAAAAATGGCAACCTTGACTGTTTTAGAAGTCATGAAGTCATTGGTTACTTCTGACTTAAACAAAGGTTGTCCTGTGTCAAACATTGTTAACAGTGTCGGTAAAAGTATCGAATTGGAGTACAGATCAGAAAAGATTCTCTCCGATGAAATTGACGTCCACAAAAACTTCAAAGCCATGAAAAAGACACCAGAATTCAAGAGATTCCTAAGAGGTGGTAAGGCATCTAAACTCATAGAAGAATTTGAACAAAAGTCTTTAGGATTCGATAGAAGAGAATTTTCAGTTGGTAATTGGACTCCTGATATTCGTTGTAAACTGGGGTCTGTTTTGATTTCTCTTTTATTACAAGTCGCTAAAGTTGATGTGAAGGGTACCGATCCAACTACCGGTGAAATCAAAGAAGCTTTGGCTCCAGCATTGTTCCACGCTTATGAATTCCTTAACGGTGGTAGAATGGGTGTTTTGAAGCTGAACCCAAAGTTTTCTAGTAAATTGGGTAGTGAGAGATTGGATCAAAGTATCCAAGCGCAATACTTACCAATGATTTGTAAGCCAAAACCATGGACTAATTTCACCGATGGTGGTTATTTGTTGAAGAAAACTACTGTTTTAAGATCCAAAAACTCTCCTGAACAATATATGTACGCAAAAGCTACAGCCAATAACCACAAGATTGACAAGGTTTTACAAGGTTTAAACAATTTAGGTTATTCCTCCTGGACAGTTAACAAACGAGTCTTGAAGATAATGATTAGTGTGTGGAATACTGGAGAATCATTTTTGGAAATTCCAAAGGCCCAAGAACAATTAGTTTTACCTCCAAAACCAGATACACAATCCCCTAGTGATGAAATGTGGAAATATAGAGCTCAGTGTACCGAAATATGTAATGAATTTTCCAAGAACAGATCAATGAGATGTGATATGAATTATAAACTGGAAATCGCAAGAGCGTTTGTTGGTGAACGAATTTTCTTCCCTCACTCTTTAGATTTCAGAGGTAGAGCATATCCAATTCCACCTCATTTCAATCACTTGGGTAATGATTTATCAAGAGGTTTGCTTATTTTCTGGAAAGGTAAGAAATTGGGACCAGATGGTTTAAGATGGTTAAAGATCCATATCTGTAATTTGATGGGTAAGGATAAAATTTCCTTAGATGAAAGAGTTCAATACATTGAGGATCATATTGATGACATTATTGACTCAGCTAATGATCCATTAGGTGGTAAGAAATGGTGGATGAGTGCTGATAAGCCATGGCAATGTTTAGCCTCGATGATTGAATTGGCTGATGCTCTTAAGTTACCTGATCCGACTGAGTACATATCACACCAACCAGTTCATCAAGATGGTACATGTAATGGTTTACAACATTATGCCGCTTTAGGTGGTGATGAAGAAGGTGCAAGACAAGTCAATTTAATTCCGGCTGATAGACCTTCAGATGTCTACACACATGTTTCAAAATTAGTTCAAGCTTCAGTGGATGCAGATTACGAGAAGGGGCATCCTGAAGCCATAATCACAAGGGATATCATCTCCCGTAAATTAGTGAAACAAACTGTGATGACTAGTGTGTATGGTGTTACATTTGTTGGTGCAAGAGCACAAATCGCAAAGAGATTAAAGGAAATTGATTACGATGAAGCTCATATCGCTAAGGCATCTATTTACTTGACACAATTAGTTTTCAAAGCTATTAAGGAATTGTTTACTGGTGCTCATTTGATTCAAGATTGGTTGGCCATTGCTGCGAAGAGAATTAGTAAAAGTGTTAGGGTTGATATTGATGATACAGAGCAATCTGAATTCTTGTCTTCGGTGATTTGGACTACTCCATTGGGATTAACTGTTGTACAACCATATAGAGTTCAAAAATCCAAAATTGTTACCACTAACATTCAATCACTGACCATCATCGATCCATATACCATTCAAAAAGTTGATGCTAGAAAACAAGCTAACGGTTTCCCACCTAACTTTGTTCATTCATTGGATGCAACTCATATGTTATTATCTGTTAATGAATGTTCAGCACAAGGTTTGACATTTGCCTCTGTGCATGATTCTTATTGGACTCATGCATGTGATGTGACAACAATGAATGGTATCTTAAGAGATCAGTTCATCGCCTTGCATGAAAACAATTTAATTACAAAGTTAAAGTCTGAATTTGAACAAAGATACTCGGATTTGTTAATGTATGTCAAAGTTCCGAATACTTCAGAAGAAGCGTTACTCGTGAAGAAGGCTAAGCAAGAGATTGCTAAAAAATTGGGTAGAACGCCAACTTTACACGATGAAGTGTTACTTGAAAAGGAAAGAAGATCATTATTGCAGTCAGATGATCCCGAGATGAATCGTTTGGGCCAGCAAATGGTTACTACTGTGAGTGTTCTTGAAGACATTGGATATGTTTATAATGAGCCGGAAAAATCATCAGTGTCAGACCATTTAATTTTAATTCCATTCTCATTGCCTCCAGTTCCTCCAAAGGGTGATTTTGACGTTTCGATTGTTAGGGATTCATCATATTTCTTTTCATGATGTATTTGTATATCCCGGTTTTAGTATTTTGATAAGTTACATTAAAAAGATGTATAATTATCACGGTGTTTAATAGGTTATGTTATTCTTGTAATGGTTTATTTTTTTTATTTTTACCTCCGCATAGATTACAACATGTATATAGTTTGTCTCTCTTTATAAATTCGAAAATAAAACAGAAGTACAATACAAATTTCTTGTAAACAGCAAATAAGATAGTCAAGCAAATAGAAATCAAAAAAGGGGGTCAAAAAGAACAAACTTCTAAATAATCTAATGAACCATCTGTGTCTGATTTAGTTGTTGTGATGCTAGCATAGCATTTCCTTGAATCATTTCAACCTTGATAATTCTTCCCTGAGATTCTAAGTTTGCTATTAGTGCAGCAAGTGGTTCCAATTCCTTACGTTCAACCAAATCAAATTCTCGAACAAAGGATATGAAATGAGAAAAAAACGATATCCAATGAGCTTCCAATGAGAGGTGAACTATTCTCTCAAAATGATTATAATAAATGTGGGCAATTATTCTGAACATTTGTCTGGAAATTCCTTTGATATCTTTCAAGAATGAAGGTGGAAAAGTCATACCAGATTTGGTTGGAAACACATTTTGATCATTGATTTTATTGCTTATCCAAGTTAAAGCGTATTCGATGTATTGATTAGCAGGTAATGACACTGTTCTCCCATTAGGCATCATCCAAACATACTCCGTCTTTGGATCAGCGTTCATTGTTGGATACTTGTCAGGAGTCACATACTCTGATATCACTCCATAAAACTTATTTAAATGTGTGTAAAATTCAAAAACATTCAATGCGAGCCATTCATAATAATCAACATACTTGGGAAGCTGAACAATGGTTCGATAAGAACCCTTAACTAGAGCGGTTTTGATGAATGGTTCACACATAAATAACGGAGGCTTTACTGGTTCTGCTGGTTGTGATTGTGGTTGCTGTTGGTGCTGCTGTTGCTGTTGCTGTTGCTGTTGTTGTTGTTGATTGTATGGTGGGAAAAACTTCTGTGATCTGTGTGATCTGATCGATTGTTTGGATGGTGACTGGGTTCTTCTCAATGAGAGATTTGATCCATTGTTATTGGAGTACAGTGAACCATTAGCATTGTTGCTATTTGAAGTGTCGTTATTTATATATAATTCATTGTAGTTGTTGCCCAACTTGTTGTTATTTCCTTGTTTCTTTTTGGAATTCCTCGTAAATCCTCTATATTATTTTCAACACCACCGTGTTAGTAACAAAAACAAAGCGATTTTGTATAATAATTTTCCTATACAAGAGAGAATAAATACATACTTGATTAAAAATGACATTGAATATGATTAGTGAATGATTGTTTCTTTTTTGATGAATGGATTGCAAATATTGTTCCCATGAAACACGATTAAATTTGTTTACCAGAACCTTTGTTGTTGTGTTGTTTATTTAAAGAAAAAACTGTTTCGACTGATTTCTTAAGAAAACCAAAAAACCAAAAAAAAACAGACGATGCGTCGAAACGTCGATTGATAATTCACGTGACGAAATTCTGAGACACGAACAAATGTAAACAAGAAGATGGGAAACACTTGAAGGGTAGAATATAACCCAATTATCAATTACTTTGATGCCATATTGGTTCTCTTAAATAACAAATAGTGTCAATTGAGAATGGGTTCATCTGTGTCTCCATCTAGGGAGTTTCCTGATGTTGTGAGTAGACTCCTTACTTTTGATCTGCATAGAGATCTGATAGAACCTCCTTTAGTTACACCAACATTGACAAACTACAAAGTCATCACGACAGGGAAAGACGAGAAGCTTCATTTGCAGGATTGTACTCTTTTATGGATACGAGGTGGTATACTTATTCGTACACTGAAGTACGATTCTAAAATCATAAGTTGCTTTTTCACAAGGTTCAATCAAGAGATTAAATCAACAAATACAAATGTCTTCAATGATCGCCCTCAAGATAATACATCAAAGGCAAGCAGGTGCTTGGTGGTGGTATTAAGAGATCATATACATGTGTATGAGCCTAAGGGACGATCACAAGTTGTCAGTTTTCCGTTCAGGATAAAGAATGCCTTCCCATTTGAAAATGGTTTGGTCATTAGTAGAGAAATGGACTCTGGTTCTTCAATTCTGTTCCAATCAACAGTCAACAATCCTACATCCCCGACACCATTTAATTTCACTCCGGGGTCCATTTCAGCCATTTCCAGTGTGGCCAGCTCTTTCAACTTATTGTCTAATGAATATAACTTCTTGACTTTATTAGATCCATTGGGAGATTGGGGTTCTGTTGTTTCCTCATCAACGACGTCTTTCTCGTCGAAGGAAGAACTAGTATTGTTTCCAAAATCATCAAAGTATTCTTTAGCCGCAACATTAAACACTTTGGATCACAAACTGACAATCTACCATACAAGATTTTTATCTAAATCTAAGTATTCCAATACTAAATCAATGCCTTACCAAGGTTTGAGAAGAAGTAGTAAGAGAAGCATATCCGGGACTGGAAGCATTAACAATACATCCACCACTCCAAGTATATCTAAGATAGTCGATAATGAAATTGGGAATGACTCTAGATCATATAGTACTTCTTCCAATTCGCTTTCCTATGACAGAATGATATCAGGTAGTGAATTAAATCCAGAATCAAGCTCATTTTCTTCAATTTCTCAAGGCGTTGATACAATCAAATTGAGGAAAGATGTCATTTTCACTAAGATTTCATCAGTTAACTTTAAAACAGATCTCAAACATTTAAAGATATTTAATATTTCTTACAATGATCAAGAAGCAGTGGTTATTTGCAATTTGTCAGAACATTCGATAGAAGTTTTGGTCTATAATAACCCAGGAGGGCTTGTCAGCTTTCCAAATTTAAAGACACGTTATGTTTTAAAGGGAATGGATGTTACTCCACTGGATCCAGGCTCTGGACATGATGGTTATGTTTTACTGTTACAAAGCCAGTATCAGATAGTGTTAGTCAATCCATTCTTAGGCATTATCTCTCCCACAATAGATCTTCTTAGCAATTTCCCTCCTGTGATATCTCTAGATGATTCATTTGGATCAGATATATCTGTCCATTGTTCGAATAATAAACATTACGTTATTGGTTTGGCATTAAAGCCTCTCAATAATCTTGTTTCGACGATCCTGTTATCTTTGAATCATATATCTAATTCTTATATTCATGAATACTTTTGGCTCCAATGGTGTTCCAATCTTACTTTAAAAATTCCTAACATTGATGATTGGAAAGCTTTTGTTGTTACCTTATTATCGTTGATTATACCTGTTGATGCAAGTTTTGATGAATCTTCTTTACAAAAAAATGAAATAACACTTCTTGTCAAGTTTGCCAAAACTGCAAGACATAGAAATGAACTCAGCGATCAGATGAATTCCAGTCCATTGGGGCATTATTCTTTGGAAGAGATGGCACCAATGTTGGTTCTCGCATTGCATCTTATAAGAGAAGACCTTCGATTGAATGTACTCTCCGTTGAAGATGAAGATAAATTATCTTTACTATTAGCACAGTTAGTCAATTGGATGGGCTGGTCAGAAAATTGGACTAAGTATTACATACAAGATCTAAGTATCATCGATAAACAAACAAGGTTTGTCATGGCTCAACAAATATCAGGACCTCCAAACCTTTTCCAATCCTTATCAAGTCTTTTCAGCAACAAAATAGTTCCTTATATAACGTTTTCACAAGTCACTGAAGAGGATGAATCAGTGGATCTTTTAATCACTCCTAGAACGTACTACGTTTTAAGATTATTTGAAGTGCTTGTCTCCAATGATTTTGAATACGGTGACTTGGTTAAGATGATGGTTGAATATGGTATCAGAAACTCGGATCTTGAGAGTTATCCCTGTGGTGTTTACCTTCCTCTTAAGAATGCAATCATGTTCCGAAAAAGGAACATCAATACGCAATCGGATGTTTCTTCCGAAGAACTTCAATTAATAGGAAGACCAGACTTGCTGGTGATTGCTGATGAAGGTAAAAAGTTTCCAATTTCTTCAAAGCAGAAGAAAATTGTCAACTCTATGCAAAACAAAGGGATGGATCATATTCTAAAAAACGTTAATTCTAATGAGACAATGTTTGCCTGGGATGAACAGGCAGAAGCTGATAAATTTCATGTTACTAAAATGATCTTCTGCGAAGATCGTAGATTCTATGAGTTATCGAGGCTATTACAGACATCTAAGGTGCAAACAGCAACACTAAAGATTACAGAAAATGTTGGTGATGAAGAAAGATTGATTCTTGAACGTGCTTTAGGAGCTAGGGTGGCTTTGCGTACTTTGACCTTACCTCTTGGTAGAGGTGCAGTTTTCTTGTCCAGTAGAAAGCCGCTTATGAGTGAAAGATTCCCGATTCCTAAGATCAATTTCAATTCTTTAATCTTACCTGATATGATCAATGTGAGTTTAGAAAAGGATGCAATAGATCAAAATTTGTATGATTGGGGTTATTTCCATAATGGGTGTTCTGCTGGACTTATGATATCAAGAGATTCAACAGAAGTGAATGGAAGTTGGATTGTTTTCAATAAACCTCCTGGATTGAATTCACAGCATGCAGGGTTTTTATTAGGATTAGGCTTAAATGGTCATTTGAAAAATATTGAGCAATGGCATATTTATAATTACTTGGGACCTAAGCATAATTTTACTTCTGTTGGGCTTCTTTTAGGCATGTCCGCTAGTTTAAAAGGAACGATGGATGTAAAATTGACTAAGGTGTTGTCCGTCCATGTTGTTGCTCTTCTTCCTATTGGCTCTACGAACTTGAATGTGCAGTTACCTGTGCAAACTGCTGGGTTGGTTGGTATTGGTTTGTTGTACCTTAAAACGCAACACAGAAAAATGACAGAGGTTGTTTTGTCCCAAATAAGTTCCACATTAATTCTTAACGAAAAGGAAACTGTCAATGAAGGTTACAGATTGGCAGCTGGCATTGCGTTAGGTTACATCAATCTTGGTAAAGGAAACTCTTTGAAAAATACCAATGCGACTCATGTTCTTGATAAGTTATTCTCGATGGTTGTTTCTTTAAGAGATATACAAGAATCTGTTGAATATGACAAGTCAGTGTCGGGTTCTTTGATGGCATTAATGTTTATGTTTTTGAAGACAAATGATGAGGATACAGCTGATAGGTTATCTATTCCGGACACAACAAGGTTATTGGAGTATGCTAGACCAGATTTTTGGTTGTTAAGAACATTAACTAAACACATGATACTATGGGACTCTGTTGAACCAACAAGAGAGTGGGTTCTTGCACAGGTGACTGCAATGGAATATCCTGAGAAAGAATTGTTTTCTGGTGATTTAAACAGTGATTATCTAATAAGTTATAACATATTAGGGGGTGTTCTCATGTCAATTGGAATTAGATTTGCATCCACTGGAAATTCCGAAGCTAAATCACTTCTTCTGTTTTACTTGGATAAATTTATGACATTGTGTACATTAGAGGCAAATAAATATGACGAACGGGTTGCCTTAATCGGTGCTGAAAACATCAGAGATGTACTTGCAATATCATTGTCTCTCGTGATGGCTGGTACTGGTGATTTGGATACTTTGAGGAGATTGAGATATCTTCAAGGTATCACTGATGAAAAATTCAACTATGGTAACTACATGGCTATCAGTATGGCACTAGGTTTCTTGTTCCTAGGCGGCGGTCAAGGAGTTTTTAGAACTGATGATTTGTTCAGTGTTGCAGCTTTAATCACATCCATTTATCCTGTTTTTGGTTCTAATAACTACAGTGGGGGGAATGATTGTGTGGAGGTCCATCTACAAGCATTGAGGCATTTCTGGGCTTTGGGCGTGCAAAACAGATGTTTAGTGATTAGAGACGTGGAGACACAACAACCAATTAAGATGAAGCTGACCACTGTCTTAAAGGATGGGCACATTATGCCATTAATTTCTCCGTCCTTACTCCCAGATTTGAATTCAATTTCTAAAATCAAGATAGAGGATGATAAGTACTACCCACTTGAATTAAATGAGGACGATCTAAATACAGATACTTTTAAGAAAACCCATACACTGTTTGTGTATAAGAAACCTAAACCAGGTAATCAAAATTCGATGAGCTTACAAACCATATTATCGACTAGCGACAAGATTGATTTCAAATTATATGAGTTCAAATCACAATTAGAGAGGTTTGTGAAAAATGGTGGAAATCTGTCAGTCGATAAATTGTGGAACTTACATCTGATATTTAATTTCACAGATTACTATACTACACGCAGGGCAAACAGAATTGCAATGGGCACTATGACTGATGATGGTGAATCATCACATGATGAACAAAATACTGGGTTAAACTTCTTAAATGTCAATTTCATTGAATCCTTGAAAAATGAATTATTCACTATTTATCAAGGGAATTTGCATTGACATTGATGGTTTTACTGATATATATGTATAGTTTCATATTTCTGGGCTGCCCCGTTTTCTGAAAATTGTAAAATGCAAATATATAGATATATTAATTAAATCTAGTTCCATATTGTAACTTAATCATACAATTTGTGGAAATATACGTAAAAGTTAAAATTTCCAACAGTAATCACAAATAAACAAACCAACCTATTGGCTTATCATATAACTAGAAAAATAGTAAGAACCATAATATTATTATGTTACTTTCATTGAGTGGTGCATTTTATCGATTGTATGATCGTATCCTGGAGAGTAGTTTGCATGAGAAGATGTGTTTGACCTTAGAGTTGCCTAATTAGGAAGGTAAGACATTTTTAACTACTAATATAAAAAAACATAGATCACAAGCAAACAAATAAAGGAAACTTGATGAACTATAGAATCCACACTTTTAATGGGGGTTCCTTTTATAATATATATATATATATATATGGGTATATGCTTGTGTTTGACATTGTTCTTGTTTTACATCTTCAGGGAACCAGTATGGGTTTAACAGTTGTTATGAAAACTATACAGCCTTCATGGAACGCATATGCAAAAAGGTAGAAGCAAAGAAACAAAAGAAACCAAGGAAACCACGAACGGTTGAAGGAGGCTGTAATCAATGCTTGAAAAGGCGAGTTAAGTGTTCACTAGATAAACCTAGATGTGTTCGATGTTTAAAGGAAAATAAAGAGTGCAGTTACGATAAAGTCATCCTTAAATGGGGTAACGTGCGAACTGTGAAGGATCCCAAGGATTACATGGATCAGGGTTGTAACAGTGTCTTTTATTTCACAGAGCAAGGACGTAGGAAGGCAAACTTTCTACCTATAATGACTAAATGCAATGTGGAATTTCCGAACACTCCAGATTCTGAAGTGGATTCCGAAGATGTACTGAATTCTGTGGGAAAAGCCATTGTTGATACTGTCGGTGAATCCACTAGCACCGCTGGACCTCTC
Organism: Ambrosiozyma pseudovanderkliftii; assembly: GCA_003707895.3. Classification (NCBI taxonomy): domain Eukaryota; kingdom Fungi; phylum Ascomycota; class Pichiomycetes; order Pichiales; family Pichiaceae; genus Ambrosiozyma; species Ambrosiozyma pseudovanderkliftii. The sequence goes on from PPLW03000037.1 coordinate 27,693, forward strand.
CCCATGACCTTGTCAAACAGCAACAGCAAGACAAACATCATCATTCCTGAAATAACAATTAGACCAACATCCATTGAATATCTGTCATATTTTCAAATGGCTGTTATCCCAAGATTACATGCTTTTGGAGACACCATCAAGATCATATTACCATCTAACACCCCCTTACTCAGTACTATTGAAGTAACTATTTCTTCATTTCACATGTTCAATGACACAAGCAACAGGAATAGAATATCTGAAACTGTTATTAAAAGAAATAAATACGAATCGATCAAATTATTGCAAAAAGAGTTGAAAAATAGTGTAAAGTATTCGACCAATGTGAGCAAACTAGTGGATTTGTTCAATTGTTGTGTGCTGCTTGGCGCTTTGGATGGAATGGTCACTATTGAAACATCAAAATTATCAACGGGCCATTTACTTGGGGCTAGGAGTTTATTAAGCAAGATCCTTCTCCATTCACCCAATTTTATTCAAGATGTATGTGATAACTCATCTAGTTTGACGATTAGATTAGTGTCTTTGTTTACCACGATGGATTTGATCTATTCATTTTTAACAGGAAACACACGGACATTATTGAATGGTTCTATTTGGTACATATTTGCAAACACTAGAGATGCATGGTTCGGTGAGGTATACGAGAATGATCCTTATCTTATAATAATGGATACTTTAACCCTATTCAGCAATTATGGGTACCATATAAAGGAGGGGAACTTAGATGCAATTGATTGGACATTAATAAATCGATTACAGGACAAACTGGTGGAGTTTAGTGGGAGAACACGAACTATGTGGGATATTTTCACTTCAAGTTTTGCTGACATCGGACTTCTGTACTACCATAGAGTGTTTTTAAAAAAATCAATTCACCACAAGGATGTACAAAAGATTGTGAATTGGTTTATCAAGAAAATCCATGATTCTATTATCGGATTGGATGCAAAAGTCGTCGACGTTCAAGAAAACTGCATTTTAACTCATTGCTTGTTATCACAGTTCTTAGTAGTTGGTGCCCATTGCATTAATAGACAGCACCAGCTATTTATAAAGCAATTGATCTCTAATGCCATGAGAAAACTCATGTTCAGGAATGTACTGTTTATGTTTGAATTCCTGGAAAGCTTTTGGGATACGTTGGATAAGCACCCATCTGGACAACATTACAATCACATAACCTGGTGGAAACAATTCAGTGACGTTGGTCAATGTTCATTTATCTTTTAATATATTTAAGATGAACAACATATAAAAATAATTTTTGAATAACGTGTCAAACGATTTTTGTATTCGTTTTAGTTTCTAAATAAAAACAAAACACAAAAAATACAAATATATAGAAGAATAAAAAAAGTAGGGAATGCAATTTAAAATGAATGAGTGTAATGGAAAGAATAGTACATAGTATACAGTATGATTTTGTGATTTTAGATCTAGCTATAATAACAAAAGTGTGTCGAGATGCTTTTAATTGTATGTGTGATTTATAACTGGGAAATGCTTATTTTTGTTGAGGCAAGTATCCAATACCTTGTCCCATTTGAACTGATTGACCTTCTTGTAGATCAAATTCAAAATCAGCTGGAGCTTCAAAGCAAAGAACAATCGTGGAACCTAATTTGAATCCACCGATTTCTTCACCGGCGAACATTGGTTGACCACCTAATGACTTTGATGCATTAGCATACGTTGCTTCATAACAAGTATTTTTCTTAACCTTTTTATTAATTGAAGATGTAGCTGTAGTTGATGAGGAATTGTTCGTTGTAACTGGCGCCAATTTTTGTTGTTCCAGTCCTTCCTCATGATTGGTGAGTAAGTTGGCTGTACTGGATGAATAGATCTCATGCTCATACACCTCATTAGTGGACAAATGTTTATCGAAATTGATTTTAATAGAACCAACATTGGTGGCGCCAACAGGGGTCATACTGAAGAAACCGTACTTCCAATATCCTAACAATGACACCCTTTCATTAAGCACAAACAAATTGTTGAACGTTTTTTGGAAATACGGAGCCACCGAGTACAATTCACCTACGAAATGACGACGCATTGTAGTGACCCAATTGGCAGGAGAATGGAATCTGTGGTAATCACCAGGTGATAAGTAGATAACTGCAAAGAACAATTTTTTCTCTTGTTCATGTTGATGTGGATGGTGATGTTTTAAATTCTGTTTCAAATCCAACACTTTGGACACATTAGAGTGTTCATTCGATTGATCGCCTTCACCCTCATACTTAACGAGAGTGTGACCCTGTGAGTGTAACTTGTCAAGAAATTTTTCTTCATTGATTCTGTCGGTGTCATCGAATTCAATTTCATAAATTGGGGCAGCCAATTTTTTGGAATTGATTCTACCAAGTAATGCCTCTATCTTGTAAGTCATTCCCTTCACTTGTTCAATTTCACCATTCTCCACCACACCAAATTTCAGAACCTTCCCGTCACATGGAGAGTTAATCAGAGCAGAAGTGTCAAGTGGTCTAACTTCCGGTTTAATTGATCTGTAGAAGAATTCACCTAAATTCTTGTAATGGGTCAAATTAGGGTCTTGCATTTCATGTAATTTCACACCGAACAATTTAGAGTAGAATTTGTAACTTGGTTCCCGTAACCACACAGGTAATTCGATACTGTTGAATTGACCCCAAAGTCTTGACAGAGCATTCAATGGCAATCTTTGGTACATGTAAAGACCCAATGACGTTGGCCGCACCACGTCTTCTTCTTCATCATCGTGGAATTCTTCAATTTGATATGAATGGTATCTGGACACGACACCAAAGAAGATGATTGAAATTGAAGTTAATGTGAACAAATTTCTTAACCGTCTACGTTTTGATTGTGGTTCCACGACGGGTGAATTGGATGATGAACCGTTTGATGAAGAATTGGAGTATCTTCTCTTACCACCACTGAACAACCGTTTAGTGTTAGCGATGAACCCACCATTTTTATCCTTTTTAATGGCATTACCAGTTGTTGTCGTCAAGGGGGAAGTGGAGAACCGTCTAGTCAAATTACCAACGATTGATATACCAGTGACGTTGTAATACAGAACGTTTCTCTTTGGTCTTGGAATCTTTGGGAATCTGTAATAATACGATGTGATGTAATGTCTAGTTTGTTGCTTGGATGTGTAATGTCTTTGAGAGTTTAATTTAGCTCTAGTCAATGGTTTGGACAAATACGTGGAGTAAGTCGTGCTAATACCACTGCTACCTGTGGCTTTAATCATAGACGTTGTGGTAGTAGCAGATGCCCTATGCAATAAATTAGGAGGCACCAATTGTGACAATGGGAGATATAACATAATTGGTGTTAGATGGTTCTAGTTGCAGTTGTAGTGTGACCTAATGTGTGTCTTTATGTATGTGTATGGATCTGTCTTTGGGTGGGGATATGTGGATATATTTTTAGAATGGGAGATGAGCCTATATATATTTTTTTTTCAGAAGGGTTTGAGCGATGCGATGAATTGATTTTGAATTGAATAGATGTAAAATTAAGAAAAACGAATGGATACAGTTAATTGATAATGAAAGACAAAAACCAACAACAATGGAATTAAAATCCAAAAAAAAAAGAAGAAGAAGAAAAGAAAAACCGAAAAGAGAACAGGAACCCCCCCCCTTATTCGTCACAAGATAGTAAACAAAAAGGTTGTTAAATGAAAAACAACCTCCTTTTTTTCATCACACACCAAAAAGAAAAAAACTCTCAACAATTATTGGCTAGTAATTGTTGGGTCACGTGGAATTATCACGTGGAATTGTCTGAAGGGTTGCTGTGGTGCAAGGGTGGGAGAGGGTTTTGTGTGCACCAACCAACTGTTCTGTCAATTTGCCGATACGGGTATTCTGTTGTTTTTTGTTCTTTCTGCCAATTTGTATTTACGTGTCAGTGGCCCCCTTTTTTTCTTTGTTTTGTTAACGAAAGAACCAATTCAGGTGGCAAAGGTGTTGTGTTGTGTTGTGTTGGTGTATGAGAATAGTATATGGACAAACCACTATCTTTGAACAACATCTATTATCAATTTGTGATTTACCGTTTACAAGATACCTTCGTCAATTAATCATGTCATTAACACATAAATACTCCAATGCAACAGTGTCAGTGGCACCATTGGTTTTACTATCCACTGTTGACCACTACGAGAGAATATTGAAATCCAATTCCACATCATTCAATCCAAGTTCTAACAAGAGAGTCTTGGGTGCAGTGTTGGGTGATGATTCCAACACCAATTTGATCAAGATCACCAATTCATTTGCCATTCCATTTGAAGAAGATGAGAAAAATCCGAACATTTGGTTTTTAGATCACAATTACATTGAATCTATGATGGAGATGTTTAAAAAAATCAATGCCAAGGAGAAATTGATAGGTTGGTACCACACTGGACCAAAGTTAAAATCCAATGATTTGTCTATCAATGAATTGTTTAAAAAATTCACTAAAAACCCTCTGTTGTTGATTGTTGACATAAATTCCATCGATAAGAAAATTGACATTCCAACTGACTGTTACCTTGCAGTTGATGAAATCAACAAGGATGGCTCATCCAGTGAGAGAACATTCATTCATTTACCATCGATGATTCAAGCAGAAGAGGCTGAGGAAATTGGTGTGGAACATTTACTAAGAGACATTAGAGATCAAGCATGTGGTAATTTATCAGTGAAATTGACCAACAATTTCAAGTCATTGTCGTCATTGAATGAACGATTGATCAACATTGTCAGTTACTTGAACAAGATCATTGACAATAAATTACCGATTAACAACACCATTCTAGGTAAATTACAAGACATCTTTAATTTATTACCAAATATAACCAATGTGTTGAACGATGAGAATTCAACCACAACAACAACCAATATAACCGACAATAACAACAACAACCACAACAAGCAAACAAATACACAACAAATAACAACAAATAATGGAAGTGAGAAGTTTTTACAAGTGAAGGAATTGTCCAATTCATTCAACATTAAAACGAACGATGAAATGATGATTCTTTACGTGTCATCATTAGTCAGATCTATCATTGCATTTCATGATTTAATAGAGAATAAGATTGAAAACCAAAAATTAAATCAACAAGTTGCAAACTCTACCGATTCAAAGGAAACCGAAGAAGCCAAGGAATCCACAGATGGTAACTCTGAAAAGAAGAAGAATTGATTGAACGTCATTGTGAATTAATATAATATATAAATATATAATGTAGTATAGAATAGTATACTATATAGAATAAATAGAGTTTTCTATCTTTGTATCATATCATCATTTATACTTTACTTTTAATTCAATATGATCTGTACTATGATTATACTTGTGGTCGATCGACGCGCCAGCGTAATTACCCTACTCAGTAACAATTTCGGTCTTTGAGAGACGAAAAAAAAATTATCAGACACACAGAGAGAGTCTCACACACTCTCACACTCACACACAAGGAGAGGGAGAGATATATACACAAACACACAGAAAAGAGGTGACATTTGACTATGTTGTCGTTGTAATTGTTGTTCCGTTCACGTTACACATTGTACCGTTCATCACAGTGACTAATCCGGAAATAACGATACTATTCATTTGTTTAAACGATGTGGAAGGTCTCTGTGAATACGGTAGCTTCTCCCTTCTTTTTCACAAATAACATTAAAGCGTCTACGAACCTTCTCATATCGCAACAATTAAACGCTTCAAAGAGGTATCTTTACTATTATTCAAACCAATACTTAAATTTGACAACATCTGCCAAGGAATTCCTATCGTATCCCAAGCCAAAGAATCCCACAACAGGTTCCGACCAGTCATCGACGACAGCAATACGTACATCAACATCAAATTGTAACCCGTTTGTGCCAAACTATAGAATATCACCAATTATACATAAGAGGCACATAACTAGTACACCTTCTCCAACTACTACTACAACAACTTCTACAATAAACGAACCAACGAGAAAAAATGATACATCTGTCATCGAACAAGTCGCTAAATCTACGTTGGCTTGTCATCCAACTTCATCTTCTATAGTCTCTGATGTCTCCGGTAAGGATGAGACATTACAAACCACACATATCCCGTTCGAGGTTAAATCAAAACAACCAAATTTCAAAAATCGAGACTCAATAATAAAAAGATTTTTGGCTGGAGAGAAGATATCGTTGAAACAATTGTATGAACCGTATTTAGCATTGACTAAACCTCATTTGTCGTTTTTAATCATGTTATCATCAATTTGTTCATATGCGTTAGCTCCAAATGCATTAAACGTTTCCACGTTTTTAAATTTGACTCTTGGTATACTTTTGACGTCTGGCTCTGCCAATGCTATTAACATGGGAAGAGAACCTCATTTGGATTCTAAAATGGTTAGAACATCCACTAGACCCATAGTTAGAGGGTTGGTGACACCAAATGAAGCATTCACATTTGCATTGATTACGGGTGTGTTGGGTTGTGCCGTGCTGTACTATGGAGTCAATCCCACAGTCTCTATGCTAGGTGCCACTAATATCGTCCTTTACTCTTGGATTTACACTTCTTTGAAGAGAAAATCAATTTTAAACACTTGGGTCGGTGCAATTGTCGGTGCCATTCCTCCATTAATGGGATGGGCTGCTTGTTCATCGTTGAGTGATCCTGGTGCCTGGTGCTTAGCAGCATTACTTTATGCATGGCAATTCCCACATTTCAATTCTTTGAGTCATAACATTAAAACAGAATATCAAAAGGCTGGTTACGTGATGACTGCATTTGTCAACCCAAAGTTAAATGCCAGAGTTGCCTTGAGATATTCATTGCTAATGTTCCCCATATGCTTTGGTTTAAGTTATTTCAATGTTTGTGATAATTATTTCATGATTGATTCTTCCATCTTCAATGGTTGGATGTCTGCTATGGCTTTGAAGTTTTGGTCGCAACAAAACCATAACCATTCACAAAAGGTGCTAGCTGCTGGTGGTGCAACTGCGAACGATATCACTGTAGCCAACATGTACGCCAAAAAATTGTTTTGGTGTTCTATTTGGCAATTGCCAGTGATTCTTGTCTTGGCTATGCTACACAAGACCGGTCAATGGGATAGTTTCTACTATCATTTCTTTGGTGAAAAGAAATTGGATCAAAGTAACCCTCAAAACAATGTCTTGGATAGTTGAACCCTGCCCTATGTCTCCTAATCACCTGTCATCTAATGGTTATGCTGGAAACTTCTAAGGAGCATACTTGAACTGCTTGAATTGGGAATACCTCAGAACTTGTCTACCATGTCTATTTTTTCATATTTATTTATTCTTTCGAAAAGAGAACGAAAAAAAAACGTACATACATACAAAAATGGAACTTGATGGAAATTCTTCTGCTATCTTTTTTCCTCTACTTACATTGACATTCTTCAGTTTCTGTTATATAGTGTTTTTCTTCTCTTTTGCGCCTTGTAATTACTTAATGATATTCCTCATATATATTTGTTTTATGAAAAATAGAGTTCTAGCGCACTCTAAAAAAAACGTAAACAAAAACTAAAATGGTCAAAATATTTACCATACAAAACATATCAATATGATTTCCTTTTAAAGTACTTGAACTAATTAAATTGATTCCTATTTACATTCCTGCACTCACTTGGGGAAATATGTTCATGCCAGATTTAATGCCCGTGGATGGCTATCTCACTTGGTTGAATCAATCCGAGAGACCTAAACGGCTAGATCAAGGGTCCCAACAACAACAACAGCAACAACAACAAAGGAAACCAGCATCCAACAATGATGATTATGATAATTTCCAGCAATCTCATTTGAGCAGTAGCATGTTATCATTCTCCAATTACACCGCTGCTAGCCCTAATCCAATTAATCTAAAGACACATACTTCAAATCTTATTGGATCTGTTTTGTTTGACGATGGGAGTAACACAAAAACAGAAAAGACTAATTCAGGTTTTAATACAAATTTAAACGTTCCAAGCTCTATACTGGATAGAATTGATTTAAAGCTGGCTATGGAAAGGCAAGCATTGAAAAATCAGGGCAACCTCGGTGTTCATTACCTTAAACCAATTGGGTTTGATAAAACCCTGTATCAACTGATGGAAGAAAATGATGTCTCTGAGCATGAGGATGATGAATTTGCAGCTGGAGATTCAAATACTTCCATGGGACGAACTGAAGGTGATATACTAGAGGTCGATGATAATGAGATGGAAGATGATGAGAGACGGAGACATGTTGTGGAGGAAACCGAATATCTTCATTCTATCCATCAATTAAATGGATCTGGAATAAATAATGAAGTTGATTTAGATGCTGATGTATCAGATGGTGATGAATTTGCTTTGAACTACGAATCTTACTACGACAATGAAAATGGTGGAAATGAAGGTGTTGAAGATAGTACCGGTGGTAATGATGCTGACCATGGTGTCAGAGAAGACAGTAATATAATTGAATACCATGGTGGTATAATAGGGGATGTTCTGCCCAATGATAATAACGACATTGATGATGGATTTATGGCATCTGAAGAGTATCAAGCGGACCACACAATTAGCATGTCAAGCTCGTCATCAAAGAGGTACCCATGGACTGGGATTCTGTTGGACAATGACGATGAGCTAATCATTGAGGAGGAAGACGATAATGATTTCGATGCAGATATTATAGGTTCTGATAATGCTACTATTAGATCATCTGCATTGTTATCATGTGGTAGACAAACAACAGGTGAAACTTCACCAGGAATTGTATCTACTATAGTACCGGTTAATGGATTATCAAATATACGAGAAACAGATAGTAGAATTATCACTAGCAATACGTCACTTGGTGGTGAAGATTACAATATGAGTATTGAATAATGAAATGTTTTGTTCCTTGTAAATTTTTAAAAACAACAACAGTGGATCTTTATTGTTATTTGTCTTTTTTCTTGATGCATGGTTGCATACTTTGTATTTTATCTTTTCCGATTAATAGAGTTATCTTTTGAATACCTTTGAATATATCTTGTTTATCGATTTTTTTTTCCTGGTCAATATTTGTTTAGTGACTGACTACGTAACACTGGAAAACATTTTCTGAATGTTACAAAATGACTATCAAAGGTATGGACAGAAACTAAAAGCAACACCATTTACACTTTTAGAAGCATATTTTATATAGAGGACATTTAATATTGGAATGTTGTCATAATCATTTAAAATAGTTTTAGGGGTATTAATCTTCTTAGTATTATTTGTCTCTGTTACTACTCAAGTCTAGTAAAACCTCAAAAATTCGTAAAAAAAACAAAGAAAGCATCAAGCTTTTACTGCTTACTTTTGATGATGAATTAAAAGCAATGTTTTTTTCTTGTTTGTTTTTGTTTTTCTTCAAATTTAAATAGATTATACAGTACTTAAACATGTCATTCACTCACCGAAATGAAAATAACTCTGAGAAGTTTAACTAGCTCCCTCATCATTGGACCTCTATCCATAATGATGATTTTTATATTTTGCAAATTAAAAATGATAAATAAAGGTAATACAAATAAAAGAATCAAGAATATAAAAGAAAGTATAAAGAAGGTATAAGGAAGGCAATTCAAAGGCTTTATATTTCCCACTAACGTGTTCCCATCCGTACCATACTGGGAAGCAGATTGTTTCAAAATCACAGCAGCGAGATCGTTAACTATGAGGACTGGGTCTTGTCAAAAATCAAATCAAAAAATCTGAACGGCAAAGTTTTCGAACAAGTTGTTAATGTCATACTTTAAGAAAACGATCTATCGGTTACTTGAGCTTCATAAAACAATCTTTCCAGATTTTCCAAAACTGTTACTCGAAAGTCTAATATATTGATGGAATTGTTTTAATTATTAAAGCATAATAAAAGAAGGAACAAAAAAAAATGACTATTTACCACCTTTTCATTAACACCTTATCAACCTTAGCGGTTTGTAAATGGATGGCAGGGATCATCCATTTACCACAAGAACATCTTGAACCTTTCCAAGAGTAACCACCGATTTTAGCATCACATTTCAAGCAATTGAACTTCCCTTCTAATTCACCTTTACGCAATTCTGGTTTCATCCATTGCAGTGGCTCCAAGAAGTAGTGTGTACATTCCTTTGAGGCCTTGACTCTTGATATGACTCTTCTCGACTTGAATGCGTTTTTAGTAAAATATAGCTCTTTATTGAATCTCCGAGAGTTTAAATCATCATCGTTTTGATCTTCTTCATCTTCATCTCCAGGTGGTTCATGTGGCACAAATGAAGTGGACCTTGCCAATTGTTGACGACATCTCTTACACCGTAATTCATACACACATTCACTGGAATCATTCTGTAAATTTTCCTTTGTTTCGTCTTTGTAAATTGAATCGTCGTTGACCAATCTTGTATAATCAATGTCGATTTTATTATTCGATGATGGATTGAACTTCATGGACAATAAAAACTCTTTGTACAATCCAATCTTCATCAACTCATTCATGTCATCTATGCAATTTAATTGTTTGTACAGTTTCAATTGTAATTTGAATGAATCATTTGGTTCAATGTCAGGTTTCACTCTACTAACTGCATAATGGGCAACTTTATAATCCATCTGATAAAATTTCATTAAAAATGCAATCACAAAAGTAGATGATCGTGATTGGCCTGCATTACAATGGATTAATATCTTCGCCTTGTGTTTCAATTTCTTCAATTCTTGTTTGTTAACGACATCAGCCATCAATTGATCCAACGGTTTATCAAATAATGCATTAGAGATAAAGTCATTTGATCGTTGCAAATAAGGGAAAATTAACTCCTCCGTTGTATCCTGGATAGGTACCTGAAGTGTCTTGTAGGTGTGTCCATCTGTGTAATATGTTGGTATTGGTTCCCTCTGGATCGATAAGATATATGTGATTCCATAATCTTGTTCTAAATTGATTGGCGGAATTTGAATCAAAGGTTGAATGGATGATAGATAAATCCCACCAATGATTCTGAAAATTTGATTGTTATCAACCTCGTCCATTTGATGTGACTACTGATAGAATACAATGTAATCAATAAAACCAAATACATGAGCTCCCTTTTATATGGAGGAAAGTAGGAAAGTACATTTCATTTTTCATTATTTATATATAAAAAGTAAAGAATTTTTTTTAAAGGAAGAGGGAAAAAAATCGGAAAAAAAAATATTTATTTTGGCGAGAATAATTCTTATTACCGCAATTTTAAAGATGTTAAAAAAGATAGTCGAGTCAATCGTATTTGAGTCATCTTTAGGGAGATAAAATTAAGTAGATACAGACGTAAATCAATACGAGGATTGGATGGCCATTCCATTAATTTGTATCCATACTTTGTCTCAAAGTTCTTAAAGTTCTTCCGGTAAAAAGCATCCTTTATCTTCGCTTTTTTTTATTCATTGTCTGGCACCAGATGACCTCATTTGTCCGTTACCGTAGCTACCCCTGGAACCCCTATGCTGTCTAGGTCCCTGTGACCCCTGAGGAGGGCCAGGTTGGAAATATACTGGTGGCACACCCATTGGTGCACCCGGTGATGTCACTGGAGCGGCGCCAGGAGGAGGAGGGGCGTACATCATCAATGGTGGTTGATTGAAATTAGCCAACACATACCCTGGAGGAGGTCCACCTGGCATACCAACAACTTGAGCTTGTCTGGCAGCCTGTGCCTGGGCAGCCTGTGCTTGTGCGTGCGCTTGGGCCTGAGCCTGAGCTTGAGCTTGAGCTTGTGCTTGGGCTTGTGCCTGGGCAAACGCCATTTGAGGATGCATTTGAGGGTGATGCATATCCATCATTGGATTTGTTGGCACCATCACAGGTTGAACAGGTTGCATCATTGGGAATGGTTGTGGCGATATGTACATTTTCCTTGGTCCGTTGGCGTGTGGTGGTGGGAATTCTGGTTGTGTTGGGAATTCGCTGACATATGATTCCTCAGTGGTGAACATCCAAGTTGGTGATGTAGTGAATGGTTTCTCAAGATTCACAGACACGATATCTGCCTCTGGTACTTTGTTTTTGTCAGAGTATTCCACCCTGGCCGATATCAAAATGTTGAAATTTGTAGTAAATGATTGTAATTTTAATTCTTCTGGTGTCTTTTCAGATGAGATCTTAGGAATTCTGTTTGCACCAAAGAATGCCAATGGAGTCTTTCTATGACGATTATTATTGTTGTTATTACTGTTATTGTTATTATTGTTCGTGTTAACAGACGTGTTTGAGTTTGAGGAAGGTGAAGATCCCATTGACGCATTCGTTGGAACAGGAGAATTCTTGTTTGAGAAATTACCTGGTTGGAACGCAGCAGCATTTGGATTCATCTTAAACACAGTAGAATTTTTGAAATCTAGTTTCTTCTTTGGAATTATAGGAGACGCTTTAGCTGATTCGGTTGATTTGGATAAGTTACCCGTTGTAGCAACGGGAGTTGTAGTTGCCGTCGTTATCGCTGTTGTCGTATAAGTATTGATAGATTCATGTTGTTTAGCTGTTTCATCTTGTTTGTCCTTACCCAAAATTTCCAAGACATCTTCCGGAATTTCAGATTTAATCTTCAGGTTAGCGGAGAATTCCTTGAATGAATTTACCTCGGCAGCATGATTAGTCTTCTTTGTTGTTGTTGTTGTAGAACTAGAATTGGACGCAGCCACAGGAGGTTTTGGAGGTATAGATGATGACGATGATGAAGTTGTAGCAGATGCGTTAGCATCAACAACCTCCGGTGTCGTTGAGGATGTGGATCCAGCATTGGCGGACAATTCGGGCTTCTTTGGTACAGTAGTTGGTGCGCCTCCTGTAGTGGAGGGCTTTGGAGGGATCGTTGCTGGTTTATTTGAAGTGGATGAAGGCACAGCAGATGATGCTAAGATAGCTGGGTCACCATGAAAGTTAGCGGCTCGTTGTCTTGGTGGGATGTATTTACCTGGGGTCACTGGCCTCAATTCAGACCGTTCCTTGGAATTTGCCTTCAGCATGCCCATCAACAATGCATTACCTTCTGATGTGGAATCTCTAATCACACCAGAGTATTTATCCTCTTCGTCAACTCCGGAATCATCAACGACGATACCTCTCTCCTCGGCAATATGCAAGTTACCACTGTAATCACCACTTTCGATTTCTCTGGCAATTCTATCGGCTTCTCTTTTTCTCTCCTCGAAATCAGGAGCATCTGTGGAGATCTTGGTGGTGTACAAGTTTTCATCAAACGTTGACACAATACCGAATTTGGCTTCATTAGCGGCAAATTGATCCCATTCACCACCATTGTCCCCGGTGTCATTGGATATATCATCCAATGCACCAAATGTTTCATCATCGTCTGGGGTCCATCTTTGCAACTCTCTTTCTTGGATTGTCTTTACCTGAGAGATATCCGTGTCAGTTCTAAACTTCGATGTAGCATTGGTGGTGGTAGTTGTTGAAGAAGACGAGGATGGTCCCTCTGAATTTGATGTAGTGGCATCTGAATTTGAATCGAAATCAGCGTCATGGAATTCCAACATCATGATATCCTTTTCATAAATGATTAAATTTTCATCAAACTGGGCGTTGTTAGTCAATGTAGTATCTGATTTACCGATGGACACAATCTCTGGGAATTTCAACACAATAGAGAATCCTGTGTCTGTCAGTTCAGATGTTGTGTAAAGGATACCAGATATTTTAGAACCGGTGGATAAAGTTACAGTGGTTAGCGAACCAATTGATTTGACTAATCCATACAACAATCTATCATTCATGTGTTTGATACCAGTTTCAAACTCCATTGAAGATAGCATGGTAATGTCATTAGAGTTTCGACGTTGATTGTATTGATTCGAATTGGAATTGGAATTGGAATTGGAATTGGAATTGGAATTGGTACTGCTATTGCTATTGCTATTGGCATTGCCAGCAGATGATCCAATAATTGGAGACGAAGAAGAATTGGTGGTATTGTTACTGTTATTCTTGTTTGAATTGGTGCGACGATGAGAATGGAAATTATTGCCATTACCATTGTTGTTAGGACCACCACCACCGATGGTGGACCGGTTATTACCAGCATACGATTGACCCGTGGTACCTCTTGAAGAAGCCATTGAATGAACAAAGAACAAAGAACAGAGAACAGAGAGTGTGTTGTGAGTTGTTTAAATGTAAAAAAAAAATTACTCTTAACACTCAAATTCTGAATAATGTGAAGACGTGTTGACAAACCAGAGTAAATGACAATGTTTGATAAAAGTGGTGAAAATGATTGAACAAAAACACCAACACAGATATAGAAGTGTTGACTCTAGTGAAAGGAGAAGAAAATATTCACTCTTGTGATGATAGATGGAAACCAATCACTCAATCACACTTAATCAATCAATTAATCAATTAATCAATCAATAGATCAATTTAACTCTTTTTCTTTTTTAATTTTTTTGAAAAAAAATGATTAAGCTGTATTAAAAAAAATAACATTTTGATCTTTTTTTTTTGACAAATGTGTTTGTTTTAATTTATCATGTTTTTGATAGTTTGATGGGTTTTGATGGGAAACATTTGGCGATTTTCTCGACAAATTGTGTGTGTGGCCCACTTTTACCGGTGTACGGGTGAACCATTAATTTATAGATAAACTTGTATAAGAGAACTGCGCCATTTAATGTATCTTTCTTTGTGGCTAGTAAGTTTTGTTTTTTTTTTTGGTTTTTTTTTGATAAAAGTCGAATAACGTCGATCGACGTGATAAGTGGTTTTGTGTTTTTGTTTTGTGTTTTCTTATAAAGAAAAAAAAAATTGTTTGATTTGATTGGGCTTCTTTAGAGAGGAAAAGTTACTGTAAATGCCTACTTTGCTAATACACTGGCCTGGCATTGGTCTATTATGTATATATACCAATTATTTTACCGCTGACATACACCACCATCCATCCATCCATCTATCAACACACTTCTATATATACAATATAACACAATCCAGTGGACGCAAGTAACGTAACGTAACGTAACGTAACGTAACGAAACGTAATATAAGAACAACTCCACCCAGTGCTTCGTAACCATTTCTTCCACCCTGGTCTTCCCTGGCTGGCCTCTTTCCCTCACCAGTTAGTTATCCACCAGGGTCATTGAATGTCTCTCGCGCTCAGACGTGGGAGAACCTGTCTCTCTCTCTGTCTCTCTCTGTGTCTCTCACCTTGTCTCACCTTGTCTCATTCATTATCTTGCTTACTGCCTCACTTTACGCTCACTGGTAGTGTTAACTATTCTCGAATTGTGATTGGTCGGGCAAGCGCTCGCTGCCCTTTTCTTCCTTGGAAATGACACCATAATAAGAATGAGAGCGAGAAAAGAGAGCGAGAAAAGAGAGCGAGAAAAGAGAGTGAGAAAGGGTGGATTGTTTGTATGAGTGTAGTGTGTTTTGTATATGTGAGTGCTTACCTTAACTATGAGGAAATTTGTAAATTCAATTTTTTCTTTATTTTTTTGATACACAAGTTAATCAAAATTAACCTATTATTGGATTTTTATCTTTTCTCTTTTTCTTTCCCCTGTTTTTCTTACTCCTTTCTGTTTCTTCCCCCCCCCCTCCCTATTATTTCACTAATCCATTAGTTTACATATATACCATATACATACAATGAGAGCTACTAACGTTAACTTTTCCGCTGCTGCCGTATGTGTTTATTGAAATCAAGTGTTTATGTTTTAAAGTTTGATTGTAAACCGAGTGATGTATGAAACAAAACAACAAACGAAACAATGGTACGATGATACAATGATACAATGATACGATGTATCAAAATATGATGTTTCTTAACAACGTTTTCAAAACTGATAATGTATATTATCCATTGCACTGTCAATGGTTAAATTACCATACAATACGTACACCACTTCCACTACGAGATTGATCAAATACATTAGAATTTTCAATGGATTTGGTTTACAATGTAACTTTATCATTCTTTTTTTTCATATGAAAATACTAACATATTTATCCAATTTGTCGTTGTTTTTTTTTTTCGTTGTTGTAATAGAAGGGTGGTTTCATGAAGAATGTCCCAATTGAATTGTACCCATTATTCGCCGCTTGTGCCGTTGCCTGTGCTTCTGGTATTTACTTTTCTTCTAAGAAATTAAGAACTGATAAGGGTTTGAAATTAGGTAGAAAGGTTCCAACTCATGATGAAAAATTAATCGAAGCTATTGCCAAGGATAACTAAATTTAAATTGAAATTGAAATTTAAATTTTTCTTTAAAATAAAAAAAAAACAACCAATAACTACAACATACCTATATTTCTTTATTATTATTATTATTATTATTACTACTATTAGATAACATTCATTTGAAGAACTTATTTGATTTTTATAATAGTTCTCATATCACATCATCCCCCCCCCCGACTCTACAGTTTTCGATCCATTTATCTCTTTCAATTTTTTATGTTTATTTAAATTTGAAATATAAGAAAATGTTTTAAACAATTATTATTACAATGACAAGTTGAATTTACATGTATGTGTAAATTCACATACATATTGTATTGTATTGTATCTACAGTGTTTTTCGTGTTTTCTTTTAAATTTATTGTTCAAAAACAACGAAAAAAAAGCTTTTATTTATCATTTTATTTCTTTTTATTTTTATTTTTATCTGTAGCATTTGTATCATATACATGTATAAATGGGCTCTATCTATATACAGTGGGGACGTTGCAACTCCATTCTATTCCTCTCTCAAGTTTGTATACACCTGAGTGACATCATCGACATCTTCTAAACTCTTGATGAATTTATCGTATTTGACTCTGGTGTCCTCATCGGTAATGTCAACCATTAGATCCTCCTTTGGAATGTAACCTATTTGCATTTCCTTAATGTCGTATTTCTCCTTGACTTCATTGGCTATTCTACCAAAGTCGGTAGGATCGGTGATGATCTCTACGAGGTTCTCCCCATCTTCTGAACCATCCACTTCGTTCAAATCCTCACAATCCAATTCTAACAACGCATCCATCTCATCGTCAAAACTTTTATCCTTTAAATCAATCAAAATCATTCCCTTCTTGTCAAACATGTACAAAGTAGTGGCCATGTTTAAATTGTACTTGTTGAAACATGGTCTGACAAATCCAATTGTTCTGTTCTTGTTATCAGTGATCGCTTCAATGATAACGGCGACACCTCCGGGTGCCAACCCTTCGTACACGACATTCTCCACTTTAGCATCACTCTTCAATTCACCTGACCCTCTCTTAAGAGCAGTTTCGATGATCTTCTTTGGAACGTTCAACTCTTTAGCCTTTTCAATGGCATACGCTAATTGTAAATTCATAGACAAATCAGCACCACCTTGCTTTGTCAACACAGTGATTTTAGATGCCATCTTGTGAGAAATATTAGCCCTGACGGCATCATTAGCGGCCTTCTTGTGTTTGATGTTAGCCCATTTGGAATGACCAGCAAGAGTCTTGGTACAGGTGGAAAACAAACGAAGTGGTTGGCTGAAATTGGTTATTTTCTTCATCACAGATGTCATATTGTTGGAATTGAATAGAATTGAACGTAGTCAATACAAATGAGTTCCTGTTAGTGGTCAATTTTTGAATCAATACAATCAACAGTTGTTAGTTTCTCGTATTATCCAATTCAACTTGGCTAGTTCCGGATCACTCGATAAACCTACAAACTAAGCACCTACAAATCACATCCAAACCCAATCTTAAATGTGTATAGATTTTTCAGTAGAATACAATCGACGCGCAGTAAGGACAAAGTTTTGCGTCTATCGACGTTAAAAAGCTGCCATTCTCTTATTGCGTGCCAATAATGGTCAAAGGACACTTTTTGCAGCCATTTCAAAGACACACATACACAAACACACACAAATGATAAAAAGGATGCAATTGCTAGTGTTTCCCTTTAGTAAACTGGTAATACCTCGTTCCATTGAATTTTCGAAACTCAATTAAGGCTCAATTACTACCATTGATAATAGTATTATACAGTTGATTTGTTTTTTTGACCTGACTTTACCATTGGAGGTACATATAACTATCATCTAATCAAACAAAAGATACTGCAGTATTCACAATATGGCAACGGACGCTAATAAAAACAGAACACTTTTAGCCGTGATGGGTGATGAGGACACTATAACAGGTATGTTATTAGCTGGTATAGGACAAATATCAAATGAACCAAATAAGGAGAAGAATTTCGTTATAGTGAATGATTCCACACCGGAAGATGATTTAGAGAAGGCATTCACATTATTCACACAAACTAGAGACGATATCGGTATATTATTGATCAATCAGCATGTTGCAGATAAAATTAGAATCTTAATAGACACATACACTAATCCTTTCCCAGCTATATTGGAAATTCCATCTAAAGACCATCCTTATGATCCAGAAAAGGATTCTGTATTGAGAAGAGTCAGAAGATTGTTTGGTGAGTGAGTACGTTGATTCGATAGGTTCCTCACAAACCGTTGTCTCTTTATTTCTATATATAAAAATTCATTAAAATAAATCACCATCATGGTCATCATGATCATCATCATCCTTGAAACAAACTAAAGTGTTACATATATTTAATTCATCTTTTGTACTCTTCAATACATACTTTTGTTGTACGGTCACTTTTCTTTCATTTTTGTCTGATCAATTAAAACTAAAGTCATATATCTTCCTTTTTTATCTCTTCGTCTTTCTTTCTCTATCTCTTTTTCCATTCTCTTCTATTTTACTCTTCTATTTTCCATGTTCTATTCTATCTCATAATAGATGATTCTACGTCATTTTTCCCCAGATTAACCTGAAATGTATGATCTTAATTTGTATGTAATTTACATATATAAAACACGAAATGTAAAAAAATTGGAAAAATGATACAAAATGAAACAAAAGGATATAAAACACAAAAGAACGCTAAACATAAAGTTACAATGGGGTGTATTATTCTATCGATAATTGTCATTCACAGATCATTTCCGTTTCTTGTTTTTCTTCTTCTTGGATGATTTGGATTTATTCTGAGTGTTTGTTTTCGTAGAAGTTGTGTTGGTTTCAGGTTCTGGGGTCTCAGATCCTTCCTTTTCCTCAGCATCAGCATTATCACCAGCAATTGGTTCTTCAGTTGGTTCTTCAGCTGGTTCTTCAGCGACTGGTTCTTCAGCTGGTGTTTCAACTGGTTCCGCAGCGACTGGTTCTTCAGTTGGTGTTGCAATTGGTTCTTCAGTAACTGGTTCTTCGGTGGCTGGTTCTTTCACAGTTCCGGTATCATTAGGCTCTTGCACTTCTTTAGATTCATCAGTTGGCTTTTCTTTTGATTCTGAAGGGATTGCCTCTTCCCCTCCCCCCTCTTCTTCTTCATAGGCATCGGCTATTTCTTTGGTTGCTTCCACAGTACCATCTTGCACAGTCTCTGTAACAACTGGTTGTTCGGCAACTTCAATTTGTTTTGCTTCTGGTTCGGCTTCTGGTTCGGCTTCTGGTTCAGAAGGTAATGGCTTTTCTTCAATTGGTTTCTCTGGTAATTCAGACTTGGTCGTTTGCTCTTGAATTATTTCGTCGATGGTTTTCTCCTCTGGTTCAGGTAAATTGTTATTAGTCTCTGCAATTGGTGAAGCAGCTACAACATTGATTTCAGGTATCTGAGCATTTGCATCCTGTGTATCAGGTATAGTCGTGTTCCCGTCATCATCATTCTCTGGTATTTCCGAGTGTTGGTTTTCTTCTTGTGTTTGTTGTTCTTGTTGTGGTTGCGATTGTGGTTTAGAGTTGTGCTTCTTCCAAAATTGCTTTTGTTTCCAGATTTGAGGCTCAGCATCTAAGTAAAACTTGTTGACACCGATGATTCTTCTCTCCAATTCACATGCCTTTAACCATTCTGGTCTGATAACCGGAATATTCATGTTTTTAGCCTTTTCGTATTCGACACCCGTCTTTTGAGTACAAATGAATTGGGTCGTGTCAATTTTAACCTGGTCACTGATTGGCTTGGCACCAATGGTGGCAATTGCCTCTACAATGTCATCTGCTGTAAACTCTTCCTTAGAGTAATCAATGTCACCGATACACACAGTGATACCTGACAGATCAGTCATCTTGTGCGTCTTTAAATGCACAACTTCCGAATGGTAGATACCTGCAGTGGTGTCTAATCTCAATTGAAATTCATAAGGGGTATCGACTGGTAATCCACTCAATTTAATGTTCTTCTTAGTGGATGGGTTCTTGATTTGACCTAATTTCTCTCCGTTTTTGTACAACACTAACGATTTCAAATTAGCGGTTCCCAAATCCAATGGTTCCCATTCTAACACACAGGATGTTTGAGTGATGTTTAAAATCTTCAACACTGGACTCTTTGGTTCGTTTTTACCAAAACACTCGTATATCTCCCTTTGCAATCTTTGGAATTTTTGATCTTCTAATTGTTCTTGCTTTAAATCCCTGTCACAGGTGATTTTAACAATTGATCCAGTGGTGATTCCATCTGGTAATAAAATAGTTGGAAATTCAATTAGATGATGATCCTTGGTCAATAGTAAAGCCAATGATGCATCTAGTTTACCAACAGTCAATGACACTTCAACCATGATTGTTATTGATTTACCTTTCGTCTTCCTTTGTAATTGATACTAATTGGTGGGGTAGAACTGATCGAAATCACAATTGATCCAAAACAAACGTTGTAACACCTAAACTCTTTGTTGTCCTTCTGTGTGTGTTTTTTTTTGGCGACTTTTTTTGTCTTCCTTTCTCACCTAACACAAAAAAGGCTGCGAATTTTTGGAATTTTTTTTCTTTTTCGAACCAAACAAAACGGAAAGGGAAACGAAAACAAATCGATTCAATAGATGGATAGGTATTTTACATTGGACATTTTACTGTCGTCATTGACATCAATCAACCCATAAGACTAATATTCAAGTACCTGAAAATGGAAATTACAATTAGTGATCCACGAACATCACACACAGACGTTGTCGGTGTGGAGGATGATAATATCAACATCAAATTCAGTCATGTCTTGAAACAGTTTAGGTTGAACTTTGGTGATGAAACGATAAAGGACATTGTCAGTCAATTCAAGGCTATTACATCTAAATCATTGTTAGAATCTTATGAATCAGGGGCTGACAATTTTGAAACTACAGAAAATTGGGTTCTTGAAAGCAAACTTTGGGCTTTAATTGAGACTTTATTTGCCAGTAAGTTTGCCAAACAAACAACAACAACAACAGCTTCAGAATACATTCCAGATGAAACTGTATCTACTTACACATCTGACATATTACTACAAGATGAAATACTTGCCCATGACTCTGAATTGAAAGAATTGTACACCATCACCAAATGGCTCTCTGAAACGTTGAATTATGATATAGTGAACAACGAAGATGACGTTGATTTCAATGATTTACAAAACTCTAAATGGCTGTTCACCAAGATAGATATTCAAACAAATCCGCAGGGAACGGCATCGAATTTGGTGAAACAATTGGACTTGGATGCACCATTGAGATCTGAAAACTCCACCATTGATTCAAGGGATACTGTGAAGGATGAATTGTTCTTCAAAAAGGCATTCTATTTACTACTGGCTGGTCACAGTGACGAATTGTCACAATTATCTGAAGTGACAAACAACTGGAATTTGGCCCTTGCCTTGAATGGTCAAAACAGTTACATTGACCCAGCGATTGATCTGGATGATTTCTCCACTCCTGCTGATGGTATCAAACATCAATTGCTTTGGAGACGAACTGTGTATCAATTGACACAGGCATTGCCAAATGGATTTGAAAAGGGTTGTTATGGGTACCTTTGTGGTGATTTCACCAGTGCTGAAACGTTGACTGGGTCATGGGAAAAGAAACTTTTACTGTATTTAAACAATTTGTTCAAATCTAGAATCGAAACAGAGTTGATAAACACTTACAAGAAATTAGGTAAAGACTCTGAGTTGAACAGTATATCACAATTCTCAACACCTCCTGAAAGTGTATCATCCATCAGTGAGGCATTGAACATCTTGGCGGTCAGTGAAGATGCATCAATTAGAAAACAGGGTGAACATCCAATTAGAGTGTTGTTTGGTTCTATAATATCAGATAACATTCAAGGGTTGATGGAGAATTCACTTCGCTCGTTACGTGATTTACTATCAGTAGATGGTGGGTCCAATGCGAATGAATTAACCGCTGAACCATTCATTTTGAGAATTTTGGCGCACATTGCCATTTTGATACAATTGATCTATGGAGAAGACGTAATTTCTAATAGCGACTACACAAGTTTGTTAAAGTCGTACATCACACGGTTAGCACTGTTAGAACATTATGAGTTGATCCCTGTGTATGTGTCATTTATCCCTAACGATGACGATTTAATCGATACGTATTCATTTTTCCTTTCGAATTACGATTACTCATCGGACGAGAGAAAAACCCAAATCAAATTAATCAGACAATTAAACTTACCAATGGAGGCTATATTTGAGACGTTTATCGCATCCATCTTCCAACAAACAGAGCCATTGTATCCGGTGGATGTGGAAATAGCATTGGATCAAGAAGTCACGACAGTGGACAAAAAATTGTACGGTTCAGTGTATTGGTTTTACGATTCTGGCATGTATGAGAATTGTTTAGAGTCATTGATTGTGTTGTTAAGAAGGTTTTTACTTTGTGGTAAGACAGAGGCATCCATTGAATTCATGGATACCATTGATTTACCAAAATTAATTCAAAACTATAATATTAAGGCGCCTTTGGAACAAAATGTTGATGGTGACGAGACGATGGATGGGGTGGAAAGTCAATCGATCCCATTGTACAAATTAAATGAATTGATTCAATATCAACGATTGTTGGATGTTTTGAAGAAGTACAAAGAATTTAATGACATTGAGGAACCAACGTTGATGGATGTCACCAAATTAACGTCAAAGGTTGATGAATTATTGAAAAACTGGTTCTTTGCCTTGGTCAATGATGAGCAAGTGGCTGATGTGGATTTAGAAATGTACAGGGAATTGAGAAGAATTTACTTGCCTACATTGTTTAATTCATTGTTTGACACATTCTTAAAGTACAGACATTTAAGTGATAAATTATTTGTCAGACAAGCCACTGATATGGTTAATCTGTTAGCTGATGATACTTACAAAATCTCTGATTTGTTTGTTTCAACCAATGAATTGAAACCGTTCCTACAGAAATTCGCCAACGTCAGTTGTGAATTATTTGGTGAATTGGAAGATGGTATATATGTGTAATGGCTGCACTTTGTGTATATTAATTTTGTTCCTCTTTTTTTTAATGAATGATACAATTACAATTATTACAATTATCACCTCTGTATGTCGTGATGCTATATATGTACATGTATATGTATGAACTTGTACTTGTACTTGTATTCGTACATCGTATGATTGTCGAACATCTGGCTTTAACATTAATTCCGTACATCTGTTACGTAAATCCACTGTTTAACCATGGATCGGATCGGATCAAGGAACGTTTTGTCTTTTTTGTTTTGTTTTGTTTTTTTTCGAAAACGGATATGATTTAATTTAGTAATGCAATAGTATCAGAATCAGTGTGAGTGTGTTAGTGTGGTCTTTAAAACCATTGTGGGTATGTGTAAGTGTGAGTGTGTGCGCCACAACTCCACTATCAAAAAACACATTTGTAATGGACTAACTAACTATGGCTTTCGACTCAGTTAAATCATACCATTTTTCTGTACATATCGGATACTTTCCTTCAATTGTGTGTATCAGTATTAGTAAGACTAGTGACCGTATTGGTTGATGTATAAAAGGAGATTGGATTGGCATCCTGGCTTCCCAGGTGTCGGAGGTATGTATCAACAATAACATTCAACTACCAAAACAAGGACCAAAGACTACAAAATGGCCACTGAAACCACTACTTTAAAACTACAATCAGAGACTCCATTAGATGCTGAAGTTGAGCACATTATCAGATCATCTAAGAACTTGTTAGTTGGTTCTAGTCATGATGACCACCTTCATTTTGGACCGGATCCAGAAGGTTTATCATTGTTACCAGAGACGACTAGGCAAAGATTCGAAGATGCTGGTGTTGATATCTCCAAGGGTTATCCTGCTAGACCTGAAAAGGATAAGATTCCAATTTACTTGGATGAAGCTCTAGCAATCAGAGATGATGATTACGATTACATTGAAAGGGGTAAGAACGCCGACCCTGAAAAGAAGGCCTTGTTAGGTGCTGCCACTGAAGTCATTGATTTAACCAAACATATCGGTACTGAGATTGTCGGTTTACAATTAGCAGAGTTGACCGATCAACAAAAGGATGAATTGGCATTGTTGATTGCTGAAAGAGGTGTTGTGTTTTTCAGAAAACAAAAACTGCCTCCACAAAAGCAATTGGAGTTAGGTGAATACTACGGTAGAGTGGAGAAGCATCCACAAACCTCCCAAGTGCCAGGCTTACCAGGTATCACTGTGATCTGGCAGGATTATTTCCAAAGATGTTTGGGTTTGAACTTGACTTTCAAGAACAACAACTACGGTAACTTTGGTTATCGTCAAGGAGGTACCCAAGGTTGGCACACAGATTTGGTTCATGAAAAGCAACCTGCAGGTATCACCCATTTACACTTAGATGCCATTCCACACGAAGGTGGTGACACCATTTGGGCTTCTGGTTACGCTGCTTATGACAAATTGTCTGAGGAGTTCAAGAAATTCTTGGATGGTAAAAAGGCCGTTTACATCTCTGCTCATAAATACTTAAACAGAGACGATCCATTTGCTGGTCCAACTAACATTGAAAGAATCCATCCATTAGTCAGAACACACCCAGCCACTGGTTGGAAGGGATTGTTCGTGAACAGAGCTATGACCAAGAGAATCATTGGTGTGTCTCCAGTTGAATCAGATATTATCTTGAACTATTTGTACGATATCTATGAAAAGAACGCCGACATTCAAGTCAGATTCAAATGGGGACCAACTGAACCAGGTGAAGGTGTGTCTGCTCTTTGGGATAACAGAATCACTCAACACAGATCAGTTTGGGATCAAGAAGGTAAGGACCCAAGACATGGTACTAGAGTCACCTCTTTGGCTGAATTACCATACTTTGATCCAAAGTCAAAGTCACAGAGAGAAGCATTAGGTTTACCTTTAGATGAGTGATAAATGGTAATTGTTTGCCTTAGTTAGTTTGTGTCCTGGTGACACTCAGAGTTCTTTTTTTTTTCTTATTTATTGTAGTTTTTTCTTTTTAATCGCTCTAAATAGAAAAATGATTTATGGTTATTGTTACTATTGTACTCTTCTGCTTTTGTAGTTAAATATTTACTTAATTAATTCTAAACTTATTATGTAGTAAAACTGAAGAAAGCTAACTTTTGCTATATTTTGACTTTTTTAAGAATATTTGAAATTTCCATATAACTCTTTTACCTGAAAAACTGGAAACACCAAAAACCAGTGGTACCATGTTCCTTATCTTTAATTACTAATGGATTCAAGTAGATTCATCATATAGTTATTTTGCCTTTGTGTAATTAACTAAGTAGATAAATGAATAATAGCACAACAACCAAAACCCGCGTCGATTCTCCGTCGATCGGCGCTTTCTAGTGCGAATTCTATTTTGATCATCAACCAATTCGGGTTTTGTGAGTCTATACATTTCTGAGTACATGGTTGTTAACGAATTCATGTTAAACTGTTACGATCATTCTCACTTGAACTTCATCTACGAAATCTAATCAGATTTGCCAATTGGAATATACACAGTTAACTCTGTATCAATACCACGTTTAAAATGTTCAGGTTACAGGACTTGAATCCTGTATTCAAACAGCCAACTGCCATTTTCAACAATTCCCCAAATGCACAGAGTAATGTAACTGGAAACCAATACATATCCGGTTCAAACCAGACCACCTCTGCGAACCAACCACGACTGCAATCACTAGGATCATACAATTTACAACAAAATTACAGCTCTTCAGGTTACACACAGAACGCCAATGGTACATCTCAGGAACCTCCTTTGACTTTGACCAACTACTACAAATTTACCACTATTAATAAAATAAATTGTTACTTTTATCAGATCCAAGATCCCAAACAACAATCTTCATCAACTGATTCAAATAAACCAGCAAATACCAGTGGTTCCACTGCAACTGATGATAAACCTTCACCACTGCAACAAATTCACTCATATGATATACAGATCAAAGACAAGCTGAGTAAGGACTACAATATTACTGATGTTATATCGTTTGTGGCTAAGAAGGAAATATGTGTGTTTCAAATTGAAACCAGAACTAGTAGTACTCCAATGGATCATTCTATATCTGCCAGTTCTGATGTCGGATTCAATCAACTGAAAGATGCCATCGGCAATATAATCAATGAAAACAAAATGCATCTTAAACTAGTATCAGCGTCTATATTCACTGCTGATTGTGTGTTCAAATCAAATTCACAAACTCAACAACAACAACAACAGTATGTGTTACCAGGATTACAGAAGAGACCAATAAGTATCACATATTTGAGTTTTTTACGGGCAGTGAAAAAACACGTATCATGGAAAATGACTAGTGTTCACTCACTTGATGAATCTTCCCTGGTGGAAGTGTTGCCATTTGGGTCACAGTTGATCCACTCTGGAATTATTAGCACCGACATGAAAAAGCAACGCCATCAATTGTCCAAGTATTCTATAGTGAAAATATGCCCATCGTTGAACTTGCGAAATGAATTGATGGTTAACATTACGCTTTCTAAGTTACCTGTTTTTTACAAATTGTCACAGGTTATCCATCTATTAGATGATAGACATGACTATGCTTTATACTTAGTTCCATCTGGTGTCAGATGTACGTTTTTCAAGAACAGTATACAAGAATCTCTCATTTCAGAGAGCCCCACAAACCACGAAAGCTTAACTGCTTTATTACAAGAACAATTGAATGTCAACTTATCCAGTACAACACAATGGGTTAAGATGATACCTAATTTAAACCATATGAATGGATTGACGCCTGTTATTGCTAAATATTTAGAAACATCAAATAACAACAACTCTAAATATATAGTTTGGCCAGTGGATTTGTGTTTTGTTGAGTTTGCTATTGATTCCTCAGTGCAAAACACTAAACACACTGTAAAAGACGAAAATATATTTCAATTTCAATTGAATGACCCCCTTGATATAGTATCCGGCTTCATAGAGGCAAATGCGGCAAACGAGCAGGAAATCAAAGAGAAATGGGACGAGAATGCCAAAAACCTTGTATCTCCGCCTCAGATTCTGCTCCCCACAGGGGAAACCCCAACAGGAGAAACATACCCATTAAATCCTAACATCCTCGATAATTCACTAAAGGAGTGGATATCCAAGGATATAATGAGCCAAGATATGAATCCAGTTTCTGCTCAAGTTAGAATGACTCCAGAGAGTTCATTTGTTCCTGAAATTAAACTTGTGAATGAGCAACATGAATCCAAACTTCTAGATAGTGAACCACTAGACGATAAATTACAGCTGGAATTGGATGCATCTAAATCTGCTGAGCCACCAGCAGATGATGATTGGGATGAATTGTTTGGTGACATGGAGGAAGATGATTCCAAGAATGCGGATGAATCCCAATCTCCAGAAAAACCTAACTCCAATGAATCATCTAGTCAAGACAGCGATCTATTTGAAGAGCAGCACATGGAATCAAAAGATGAAAAAGACGACAATCAAGAGGAGTCCACAGCCAGTCCCGATGTACAATTACAACCTCCACCAACGACAAATCCATTATACGAAGATCCCGGCGCTCCTTCTCCTGCAACTTTCCAAATATTTGCTTCTGCTTCTTCATCTGAATCAGACGAAGATGCAAAATCTATTGGAAATTCTATGGATAACCATGGAAGTTCTAGTATGGGCTCATTAGCTACACCAAAAGATAAAAGAAAATCCATTTTTGCCCCTTTGAACTTTAATCCACTGATTGAAAAGGATATTGATAGCAAGTATTCCACCGGTGGTAAATTTTTTGTGAAGGGAAGTAGTGCTAGTACTTCAACAGCTAACCAAAGTGCCAACACCAGTATAAATAAGGGAAATGTTTCACAAATTAATAGTCAATCAGCAAATGGACCGAACATTGATGCATTGTTGGATTCGTCAGGAAATATGCTAAGCACACCTACCTTTTTAAGAAAAAGAACGTTTGAGGACACTGTTCTGGAGGGCAACAGCAATGATGATGACGATTTAATATCAGATAGTGAAGATGAAAATCTGGATAACGAAGATGCTGATGGCGAGGAAGATGAAGAAGATGAAGAAGATGCTGATGACATTGAAGAGGATATAGATGATGATGATGAAAATGACAATGATGATGATAACGAAATAGTGGTTGATTCAAATTCTGACAAGGATAACAAGTCTGCGTTCGGATTAGGGATCAGCGTGCCATTAGCAAAAAATAATACCGATTTGTTTTTGACTCCCGCTGCAAACGTTCCAACGCCACCTGTTTTAGGTGCCTCTTCTCCTCAAATAACATCATCTTTGCCAGTCACTAGTATTAATTCAAATGAAATACAAAATTGGTTATTTTGGATACTAAGAGGTCCGTCTGTCAGTACTATACCATCAAAATTCCTATCACAAACACATCCAAGGATCCCAAAGAAAAATATTATGTCACTCCTTCCTATCTTCCAAGAGCTAACTCTTTATTCCAGTTTTCAAGATCCAAGAAAACCTGGAACCTTGCCATTCCTAAATACCAATCGTGACATACCTAACATGGTTGGGAACGAACTGGAGTGTGTATTAGGAAGAGTTTTCCCTGGAATATTCAAGTTGGATTTAGCTTCTTTGTTGGAATCAAATAAAGAACCCGAACTTCCGAAACCATTTGATTGTTTGTTCAGTTCGTCTGATCCTAATAATACTGGATTAAACAATTCTGAAAAGAAGACAGAGAATATCCCAAAGCCAAGGACGTATAGTTCAAATGTGCTAAAGTTAGAATTTGATGATCCAAGTTTCGCCACTACTTCCCCCCTAACAAATATTAATTCAAATCCACCTGATCAAGATTTTGGTAGTAAACGTCCTGCTACTTCTCATGCCTCACCATCAAAAGAAAAATCAAAACACAGAGATGTATTGAGCAATATCTCAACAAATTCCTTGTTTAGAATGCCAACAACACTGTTGAATTCTATGAGATTAGACCAAAAATTGAAGATATCTCAAACAGCATTACCGTTTTGGAAATATCTCAATTTAAAGCCATTGGGTGATGTTAAACACTTCCGGCTAGTTTTTCTAATCCCTAGGTCAACTACCTTTTTGAAAGATAAATCAATTGAATTTCTAAAGAGTTTAGCCGAAGGTTACAATAGCTTCAATTTAGGTAGCATTGAGTTGTTAAACGATAATGGTCTCTTGGAAATAGATAACATCGGATCTCCATCATACTGGGATGATGCCATTACAAAATTAAGAACACTCGTGGACTCAATTCATGAAAAGCCTGATGAAAAGCCTATCTTATTACTTTTTGGAAGTCCATTCGACAGTTTAGATGATATTCTTCAGATGAGTCATGTAGGGGACGAATTTAATTCAATGGTTAACATTAAGCTTGTTCAGGAGCCTGTAATATTGGAGGATGATAAGAGAAGAAAGAAAAAGAAGAGTATTACACAATCAAAACAGTTTTTGAATATTTCTGTGTTTTATAAAAGTATACCCCTTGGAAAACTTTTCTCAACCACTGGTGATATATCCATCATAACGAATGATCAACTTTCTAAATTATGTTTAAGTTTATACAATCTTTGTCCAAGTGTTAACTCATCATGCAGCTCTGTGGCATTAAAGGATAGAGCTCCAATAGTGACCATTTCCAAGGAGTTACCAAAGAAGATCTTTTTCATGTTAACAAGAACTCCTATTGCAAAGAATCTGATAAATGATGAACTATTCCTTCATGTTTGTTACGAGAGATCAATCGATAAAAAATGGTGCGCTGCCAGTTGGTCGGATCAAAATGGATCAATTAATTTCACAAAGACTTGGCATGTTTCAGATGATTTGAAGGGCTCAAAAAACTTTGAGGAGATTTCTAACCAAATTATGGAGACCACATTAGGCTATCTATCTATGCATAATGGGAAATCTTATATAATCCTTACAAGATTAACCAATGTTATCCCAGATGATGAATTGACTGAATGGAAGAGACTATCCATGAAAAATAACAAACTCACATTAATTGTTTTAACTGTCGATATTGAATCATCGACATTGATCCTCTCAAATAAAGTTAAAAAAGTGATCAAGAACAAGCAAGATGAAATCAAGGAATTTTACTCGGTCAAATATACAGTTGGTTCCACAAATTCTCAAGCTATGAATACACCAATATTCTCAAATAATCATGGTTCAGTTGGTATGAGCCATAACAGATTTGAGGGTAACCCTGATATGAGTATTCAAACTCCTTCATACGATTTAATAACATCTCCATTAGATCCTACAATTGTGGGAACACCAGGTGCAAATATCCCTTCATCTGGTACCACATTTATGGACTCTCAATTTGGAGTTAATAGCTTGACATCTCCAAGCTTGATTGATATTTCAAAGGAAACGTATGGCGTCATCTTCATGGTGGCACAACCACTATCGAACCAATCAATTAGAATTCCTTTACGTACAGGATTTTTGGTGAACGCATACAACAAAAATAAGGTACTAGAAGTGAATTTGTTGAGTTGTCAATCGGGTATCAATTCTAATGAATTATTGAAGAAGATCCTCCACCAATTTAAGAATTTGAGTGTACTAAGTGAATTCTCTTACGATTGTCATAGCGTCAATGCTTATGACAACCAACCAGATTTTGAACTTGATGTTTCTAACGATAATGACGATGAATTGAATGAGGATGAGCACGATAAGAATGGGGACAAGAATACACAATTTGGCTACTTTAATGAAGCCGGTGATGAAATTCAGGAAGTGGAAGATGGAAGTTTTGGAAATGTTGTACCAATGCACATCTTGGCTGTTCGTAAGCTTTTGGATAGTTTAATTCATATAAATGTTGAGTAGGAATATATGTCTTTTCTAATATTTTAATTATATTTACATTCTACACAATATTGATTATCTATTTTATTAATATTTTCCAGCAAGTGACCTGTGTATATACATAAATCCAAATAAGTATTCATTGGAGTTTTAATCTGAATAAACTAGTTAGTTTAGGAACAGAAGGATATTCGGAATCTAATTTTTTCAATGAATCAAATATGAGCACTCTATTGTGGTCACGATCTGGTTTTTCTAGTTTACTCCAATTACAGTCTACCCACGTAGACAATTGAAAATTGATAAGTAATTTGAATTTTCTAACATCATCCAGAATTTTAATTGGGTCACCCTTTCCATCATGGAAATCAGGGCATTCAATGATAGCACTTAAGAAATCAGTGCTAATAACCTTACTTCCATGCTTTATCCAGCAACCATTTCTGAAAAATGGGTCCTCTGTGTAAAGGAAAAGAAGCTCGTTGGATACAGCGAGTAAGAACTCCATCTCTTGCTTATAAATATCGTCATTAGAGCATTGAAATAATTCAAGAAGATCATCATATTTGAGCCTATAAGTCCTGACAGCAACCTGATTTAGGAATTCCTTCATGAAAATCTTATTTCCAAGCAAGTTTTGTTGCTTGTAGAATAAAATCAATAATTTCTTTCTGATACTTATTGTTGTTAACCCTAACGTGGTATGGTCATCCCCATGACATCCTAAGGATATATCTAAATGGGAAACCTTGTTAGGCAATCTTAAATCATCTGGGAGAACTGGTTCAGCTTCTGTGAATGAATCTAGGGAACCTAGAGCGATATCAAGAAACTCTAGCATAGATCTTCGTTCAGAGAATCTATACAAACTGCGAACATTCTTGTTAAACATCGTTGTACCCACAATATCTTCTCTCATGAATGGGTTTACCAATATAATATCATACACTTTACCCAATTCCCATTCATACAAACGCAGAATCAAATGAATGAGTTTACTGTAAACTTCTGTATTCACCCTGTATATCTGTTTATCTGAATATGATGCACATTTGAAGAACCATCTAAAGATATTCCAAGGATTAATAACCGATTTAAATAATGAATGATCACTGAAGTATCCATCCCCAGTAAATATATTACTGTTGTTCATTTTGAAGATGCTTTCAAGATCAGAGGTTGAACCTGAATCATTCAACTTGGGTTTCTTAGAAACATGTTCAGTAGGGAAATATGCCTCCTCTTTGTAAGTGTTATTGAATCTGGATCTGTGACGATCTGTATTGATAAAATTTAACAATTCTTTGAATGTATCGCTCAACTCTTTATTAGTATCTGAGGTAACATCGTTTGATGTGGTTGTTTCCGTAAGTCTGTCCAGTACACTGTTCAAATAATTGAAACATTGCATTGTCAACGGCTGTAAGGTATATTCACCTTTATCATTCAATTTACTTTGGATGTCAGTTGGAGCATGTACATATAGAACAAGTACATTGAAAATCATTTGAATGATACTAAGGTCTGGGTAAACAATTACATCCTTTGAGTTATTTAAAGATACTTGTAAATAGTGAAGTAATTTGTTAAAGGAAGAATATCTCACCAAATTCAAATGATAGTTTTGTTCACTTTGTTTCAGGTGTAAGGCTTTTTCCTTGGACATTCCAGCCTTTTCTAATTCTTCCGTTGGTCCAAATGTGTCGTTGTTATGAATCAAATCTAGCTTGGATGTCACATATAGGTATCTTTTATCTGATCTCTTCAAGGGGATTCTAATACATAATTTGTCACTATGAACTTGTTTTAAACCAGGCTTCCTGTATGTAGAAAGATGATGTTGTTCTGGGTCTTGGTAAATGTTTTTTTCAACCAAAAAACTATCAGAAACTTTCTGGGTCAACTTTTCAAAATCGTGAACAGAGATGCACACAACGTCTGCTGGTGATTTAATGTAATCATTGATGAACAATAGTCCAGGAATTTTCTCTATTGGAAACTTATATTCGGAGTAATGTCCATCTAATGGTTTAGAATCGTGTCTCAATTCACATATCATCTGTTTTAATTGGGTGTCATTGTACTGTCCGGACAATGGATCGATGATGGAGGTGTCACCATCTACTTGCCTGAGTATGAACGGTCCAACTTTCTCGTACTTTATTGAATCATTTGATACCTCCTTTGATGCCTTATTTGATACTTTATTTGTCAAAGAAGAAAACCAACCCATGATTATAATAAAAAATGGTTAACAAACAATGGCAAATAATAACCACAAATCAAAATGTAAGCCACCAAGAATCAATTGTTTCGAAAAGCTCCACTGTCTTTAATTGTATGTCTATTTAAGATGCCAGATGAATCAATGAATTAATTGAGAGCAAGACAAGAAAGAGTAAACAGTGATTCCAATACCCACTACTCTACACTACACTACACTGGAAGGTTTTTGTAAATATCAGAAAAAAAAAGGCACGCTTTCAGCACGTAACATGTTTCAGCGCCTTTTTTTTTTTGTTCGTGTCAAAGTGTTTGGTTTATCCGACCAGATCAACTATCAAAACCAACTTTCAACAACCACAAGCCTTTAATTAGTGCATCCGGATTATGCTACGAAGAAGATTGTATTCGTCACTACAGGGGAAACTTGATTCTGTTAACACCAAGTCCTTAAAATTTTCCATACAGTACAACCCAACATCAACAAACGCCGCCAATCACTCTACAACTGAAGATACCGATAATGATACGATAAAATCAAAAGCACGACAACTACCGATGATCAGTAATGAAACAGTCTTACATTCTATCAGAAAGTTTTTCACTTTAACTACAACACAAATTGAGACAAAGGAATCAGGACAAAAAGATGATGAATACAATAAATTGGCTCAAAAGATCACAGGTGACTGTGGTTCGACCATACTCCCCTACAAAGGGTTGAAATTGAAACACCCAACACCGTATGAAGTTAAGTGTACCTCTGAGAATAATCCAAATGCAAGGTTATCAGTGACAAAGATTCTCACTAATCCATGGTGTGAGATTAAATCCATTTATAGATTGTACATGGGAGCGATGGGAGAACCAATTACAGGCAGCATGACTAGGGGTAAATTACAACATTTAGCAGTTGAAAAGGAAACCCATCCAGTCAATACATACATCCTACTTGATGATGACAACAAGGAAGTAGTAATAGAATTCGATAAAAACAAGCAGTTAAATGATACGGATGATGATGATCAAGCACCCCCTTCAAAGACAAGAAAACTGATACTAAATGAAGTTAATGATAACGATATTCATTATGTACCAAAATTCACTTGTATACCAAAGGATACACTTTTCACCGATGAAAAACGGATGCTGTATGTCTCTAGGATAATGGAGAACATAGGAAAGGCAGATGATTCCACCTTCACAAGAGATGATACGAGATTACTTCAAGGTTACGCTAGAAACATATTACGTTTAACTGATCTTTTAAAGTTTGGTGAATGTAGAGAAATCACTGCATTTGGAGTGTATGACAAAAAAACAAGATTGTTGATAGAAAATATCAGTCAATTGAATGAAAGCA
The DNA here is from genome assembly GCA_003707895.3 of Ambrosiozyma pseudovanderkliftii. NCBI lineage: Eukaryota > Fungi > Ascomycota > Pichiomycetes > Pichiales > Pichiaceae > Ambrosiozyma > Ambrosiozyma pseudovanderkliftii. Next base: position 62,459 of record PPLW03000037.1, read on the forward strand.
CCGACGATTCAAATTACATTTTGATCAGTGGCATCATTGATCATGTGACGATAGAGAATGAATTAGGAGATGGAGTCTCTGAATTTAATGCTTACCAGCGTGAACTTAAAACGAAATTGAAGGATGAGTTTGACTTGACACAGTTATTGAATCTATCTAATGACCTAAGCTTAGCTTGGAATGAATTATTGTTTATAAAAGTGAAAGATTTGAAAACTAGAGCATACAGATCAATTCCTAATGCAATTATACAGGTTAGTCATGAAAGTCAAGTTGGTATGTACATGAAATTTCTGAAGTTGCTGTGTAATGATGCGGAATTGACTTTTCAATTGTTAAAAATCAACCTCAATAAAAGGAACGTGGATATAAATCAACCAATTGACCCATCTTTGCTAATTGAGCTCATGTTGCAGAACAAATACCTTATCAATGAGTTTAAACGGATCCAAGAGGGAAAACCTCTTGGAATTAAATTATATGATGATGAGTGCAATGGTTTAGAGGAAAACTCACCAAAATATAACTTAAAATCAGAGCTATCATCTTGTAACTTGACAATAGGTGATATCCCATCACAATTTAGGTTCATGTTTAATGATGATTGGTATTCTCCACCGACATTTAAATCAATTTTGGCGATCCAAGCAAGAATGTACTCGTCATTGAAGAATTTCTTATGCAATTCTACTCTGATGTCCATTGAGTACTCTACTGAAAAATACGGTAACTTTGCCGAGATCCAGCACAAATACAATGAAACCCAAGTACAGTACAACATCCAAGAGGGAATGAAGCTATGGTTTGGTGATAGACTGCCATATCCACCTCAGGTTAGCAATGTTTGCAATAGATGTGAGTTCAAAAACCAATGCGGTTGGCTAATTGACCAATTTGGACAGAAATAACTTATTTATTTATTATTTATCTATTTATCATTTTGTTTATTTTTACTGGTCTTACAAGGTTATTTATATATGGGAACGTTACCTTTGGGGGGTATATTAACTATAAAAGTAAAATGCGAAAATTGTTTGCGTAAAAGGTTGGCGAAAATGTCCATGATTTTAGAGTCGTCTCATCATTAGTCCAGCCTTTGTTTAGTCTTATTGTGATCATTGGAATTTGAATTGGAAACGTACATGATACCACTAGGCATTGAACGGCCATAAATTTTCTTGGATTCATCACTTAATTGTTTCATCAGTTCCTTATTACTGAACTTGAATTCGTCATTTTGATTCACTTGAGGATGTCCGTCAAGGTAGTGGGAATTACTACAGACATTCAATGGTTTGACTGGATTTGGAAACTGGGATAGTAAAGGACTCGTTGCAAATGGTCTTGAGTGTCTCCCTAAGGAAAAAGCATGAGAAGGAGTTTGATCTAGTAAAGAATTATGCGTAATTGGTTCATCATTGACAATGTCATCCGAAGGTATGTCTGCAAATGTGACAACGGGGGAACGGTGACTTGGTAAATCTATATTATTATCATTATCATCAGCATCATTGTCATTGATAGAAGCATTTCTTAAAACTCTTTGGAAGTGGTTATTGTCAAAGTGCCTTATCAAGAAATCATTGCTTAGTTGTGATTGATTTGTAGATGATTCTAGCAAAGTTGGATTGATTAAATTGCTCGAAGCACTATTTGTACCGTACATGGTATCAATGTTATCGTTATCATGAATAAACGGAGGTCTAATCCTGCCATAGAATCTCACTATGGAATGAAGTTCCCTCAGTCTATCAATTTCTGAAGACACATCATTGTTTCCATTGATATTATCAGCAGTGGTGACAGTGGTGGTAGATGGTTGGATTGATTCAAGGGAATTTGTATCATTGACTATAAATTGAGGATTGCTTGATCTTATGTAGGGCATATTGGTGGTGTTTAATCTCCGACGCCTTCTTCTATTATTCAATGTAGTGTACCTAGATATGTCACTGATGCCTTCGGTGCCCAACTCCTGTGGTGCATTTTCCATAGCATCACCTTCTTCCTCTTCTTCATTATCACTTAGAAATGAGGTTTGTCTTCGTCTTCGTCTTCGTCTAGAATCACCTCTAATGCTAGGTAATCGTATCAAATTTCCATGAGCTCTTTCAGGAGATTGTACTGATGATGATGATGATGGGAAATTACCCTGATTCCCAATGGTATTGTTTTCAGGTTCAGTTTCAGGTTGAGGGCCAGCATCAGCTTCTTGATTAATCATAGATGGAGGTGTCTCCGGTGGAGGTGGCGGAGGAGCTGATTCCAGTGGAGATAAAGGGGGCAATGGGTAAGGTGAAGGGAACGGTATATACAGTAAGTGCCCGGAGGTTGCTCTATTGGTGTCAATCCCTGATAATCTTAATCCGCGTCTATTTGCAATGTTGTTTCTTGATAATTGTTCTGAATCTCTTTGGTTCTGTAAATCAGTACTGGTCACACCCAACAGAGGGTCATTCGAAAAAGATGTCCGTCTAGACAAACCGTACCGTCTCGACTGATCTCTGATTCTTTGTAATCGTTCTCTAAGAGTGTTTAGAGAATCCAGATTCGAGTCAAACTGTGATGCATCAGTGGTGGCGGTGTTTTGGTTATTGGTTGATGCGTCTCTGTTAAAACTACCACGTCTGTCTCTTCTGTAAATGTTAGGAAAAGTGACTAATAATCTATTGGGATGGATAGATTGTGATGATGTATCCTCATCGGCATCTATAAATGGTGAGGCACCGTTGTTGCTGTTGCTGTTGTTATTGCTATTGTCGTCATTGTTGTTGTCATTATTTGTGTTTAATGATGAATTAGATGAAGGTATAAAAGTGTATCCACCATTTGATGATAACCGCCTCCGTTTCGCCCTATCAGAGCCATAATCCCTGTCAGGGGATTCAACAACTTGATTAATGGTTAAACCCATAGCAGTGGTCTTTTCTTTTATGTGGTTTGGTTTGTGTGGTTGGTTTATAGTATCGATTCTAATAATTAGTTGATTATTTGTATTCGGTGTAAATCTTATCGAAAGAAAATTAACAATAAGTGATTATTTAAATCAAACAAGATGTCTTACACTAAAGTCCTCCCTCCCTTAAAGGTGTCTCTCCTTATTTCTTGCCTGGCCTTGTCTGCCTGTAATTTGTGGCGAGTGTGAATTATCCGTGGCGATACATTTGTGGCTAAGTACACTTTTTGTGGCACTCAAAAAATCAAATCACGTGACGTACAATTGTTGGTCTTTCTGACTTCTCACGTGCAAGATCAAATACAATTCAATACAATTATACCAAAATTGTTGAAATTGATTGTCATTTGACACATGGTGTACAATTAAAAACATACACACAGTTATATATATATATATATATATATTACATTACGTTTCAATTGGAATTGTGATCTGACCGGATCTTTTATACTCTTTTTTTATCAATACAAGAAAAATTACACACAACTACAATGTCAACTGAATTTTATTACATGGATGAGGACACCAAGGCACCATTCACAGCACCTCATAACTCTGGTAGACAAGCAGAGATTAAGAGTTTGCTAGGGTTAGGTGTATACTACCATCAATTCTCTACATTGGATGAAGTCACATCGTTTGCCAAATCTAGACATTACAAAAACCATGATCAAATTGAATTGTCAAGAGAGAAGTTCTCAGAGACCGATTTACAGACAAAGTTACATATTTTCTACGAAGAACACCTCCACGAAGACGAAGAGATCAGATACATTATAGATGGTGAGGGTTACTTTGACGTCAGAGACACAGACGATAATTGGATCAGATGTAAAGTCGTCAAGGGTGATTTGTTATTATTACCAAAGGGAATCTACCACAGATTCACCCTCACAGACAAGTATTATGTTAAGGCATTAAGAATCTTCCAAGATGAACCTAAATGGATTGCCATCAATAGAGACATTGTAGAAGCCGGTAAGGATAAGGAGGGTAAGCTTGTCAGAGATGAATACACTCATAGTTTAAAGACATTGACTGTGTGATTTTGCTGTGGCTTTCTCTTGTCACAATGACTTTACTCCTTCACCAGCTGTCTTAGTTTCGCTTGAATTTCACTTCATTTTTACTCTTTTCTTTATTTATTCTTCTTTTCTCCTCTTGGGTTCAATATAACACATATACATTATACTGTAATAGTAATTAGTATATAATATACTTCTACTTATCGGTGTGTTTCTTTACCTAAACATTTACCCGTGTCGCTAATTTGGCAGATATGCTAATGTTTTTTTTTCGTTGGAGAAATATCAACCGAAACATCTCTCTGTATATCTCTCTCTCCGCTTTTGATGAAGTCTAGTTTCGTCCCTTTGAATGTTTATGGAAACATATACACTATATGGTAGATAATTAACTAATTCAAAAGTGGTAAAGATGTTTAGATTGATAAATCACCGGTCAAACGTGCAACTTTTGGGTATAAAGCCAACATCATTGTTGACAAACAAGAGATGGTTCTCTAATTCCGACAAATTGTCATTGATCTATAAATCACAACCTAAAGTGATCAAGCAAGCATCTTTGAATCACAGACCAGACAATGGCAAAGAGTCACACAATCCATTGACGAAGCAAACTATATCAGATTTAGAAGATCAACAGAAGGATAAAAAATTGTTGAAGAATAAATATTATCAAAAGACTCCAAGATTTTTAAGGCCCTACATGAAATCATTGATGCTAAGACCAATTCAATTCACATTCTCATTCTTAGTTCTTCATGAAGTGACAGCCATTGTGCCATTCTTGGGGTTATGGTATTTGCTTATAAAATTTGACACACTGACTACATTTATAAATTCATTTGAATTATCTCAAGATATATTAAACAAGGGTTTAGAGATTTTAAATAAGGGATTGGTCAATTTGAAAGTCGATGATATTCAGGAGAAATACAAGATTGTTACCGCTGGTGCCACAAGTTATGCCTTTACTAAATTATTGTTGCCAGTGAGAATACCAATTTGTTTTGCCTTGGCTCCTTGGTTTGACAAGTTCTGCGTCAGACCAATAGGTAGGGTCTTCAGTGTCGTGTTTGGAAAACACAACAGCAAAAAAGCATCATCAGATTCAAAGGGCAAATGAATGGAATTTGTTTATGATTTCCTGTCTTATAAATAGAATTACTAATTTGTATTCACATTTTCAATTTGTGTTACATTTGTATATACGTTTACTGTGTTTAATTACATTTTTTTCTTATATCATTCAGCTTGATTGGAGATTGGAGAGCCTAGCACAATAAATGGTTTAACTGCCAGTAAATATATATATTGATAATAGTAAAAGTAATTGTGGTAGTAGTATAATGAATTATCTTCTGGCAATAGAAGGAGAAAAGTTAAGATCACTGGATGTAATTACTAGAAAGTCCGGGGTTCTTCTGTTATATGTGTGTCGCAAATGAGAGTAAACGGTGAGATTTCAACATCCCTGTATCAACTATAATGTAATTGTTTAAACTCTCATACTAGTGATATACAGATTATATCTTTCCAAAAGGAGTTAATAACAAATTTACCAGGAAAACAAACTTCCATTATGCAAATATACCACCTTGTTTGAGATGAGGATTGTTTAAGGTTTTAGCCATGCATCCCCCCTTCATTCTCATTAGCCCCCCTAGGTTGCTATCAATCCCTCAGGGTAATCCATGTCATGCATACATGATTGCAAGAAGAATAAATGACGGAAACACTCGTAAATTGAGTTGAAGAAAGACCGGAAACACACACAGAGCACACAATATAAATCGAACGGAAACTCAAAGAAGAGGACGCAAGAAGTGAACAAAAGGATGAAAGAGGGGTACACGGCTGGAACTGAAACCACAAGTAAGCTACGATAGACAACCCTTTTAAAGTCACTAAAACAAAAGAGAACAAAAGGATAAAAAAGGAAAAAGAGGGGGAGGGATGTCAAAACAACCAAAAAGAACAAGAGAGAACAAAATGACTGGAGAACAAAAGTGCTAGAGAGAACAAACAAAAGCAAAATCCTTTTAACATGTAATATTCTTTTGTTTTCTTTTGTTCTTTCAATTAATATTTAGTATAAAAGAAGGGAAAGAAAAGAAACCCACCCCTCAAATCATGAATTATTTTGTCATTTTGAACATAAAGGGGATAGCTATGAACAAAAGCTTTTGTGTCCCTTTGTGTTCCTGTAGTGTTCACAATTCCTTCTTAAATTGGAAATATTTACGAATAAACAGGTTATATCGACTTGGATAGTTGTATTTTATATATTTGTCGAGTTCTAGTTGGTGCTTTTTTGTTGTAGTTGTATAGTTTAATTCCTTGTTGTAAAATGGAAGGCCCCAAAATGGAAGGACTAACCACTTTGCAATATTTTAACAAGCCAGTCCAGTTCACATGGCACCTATACCTTAAGATCTTGATAAATTCTATAGCTTTGTAATATGCAATGAGGAAACCTTATTAAGGTTTAATATAAATGTAAAAAAAGTGTAAAAATGATCTCTTATTTTTACTTCAGATCCATTTGTTGCAAGAGGATGGTCTATTTAAAAACTTTCTGTCCATTTATTCGAATATCAACTTGTGATTACTTGTAATCCTTGTGCATACATGCACAATTAATCTATTTAAGAGTTCCATTTTTAAAGACAGTAGTTAATTTATTGATGTAAATCAGTAACTATTGTACGAAAGTGGGTAAAAACAAAAGAAAACAGCTTCGCTCCTTTCCCAAAATGACATCTCTGCACCAATTGTGAGATTTGTGATAAATATCATTTTATTATATGTGGATGAATCATTTTGGAAGATACAATTACGATAACATTAACTCAATCCTTTATAATACACTCAATTACCGTTAATACGCACCCGTGAAGTATAAATATCCACTTACAATGAATAGGCAGTCACAAAATCTGAGTGATTTGTACCAAAGACAATTATCAGAACAACAACAGCAAGTGACATCTCAGTACCTCCAGTCACAATCCCAACAACATCAACAACTTCAGCACCAACAACAACAACAACAACAGCAGCAGCAGCAACAGCAGCAGCAACAACAGCAACAACAGCAACAACAACATTATCATCATTCATCACATTCGGCAGGAAGTAGGTCTTCCCAGCCTATGAGGGCTGCGTCATCTGATTTTTTCACCATTGCTCCATACAGAGCTAGAAAAGATTCAACGAGAGTATCAGTGTTACATAAATATGATATTCTGGGTTATATAGCTGCTGGTACTTATGGTAAAGTGTATAAGGCAAAGGGTAAACAGCAAGGGTTTAATCTGAATTCATTATTTGCTATTAAAAAATTTAAAATTGATTCCAAGGATAACGAGATCATCCATTACACTGGTATTTCCCAAAGTGCGATCAGAGAGATGTCACTTTGTAAAGAGTTAAAACATGAAAACATCACCAATTTGATAGAAATAATATTAGAGAAGAAATCAATTTACATGATTTTTGAATTTGCTGAATATGATTTATTACAGATTATTCATTACCATTCCCATCCAGAGTTTAAATTGATACCCGAATTGACTTTAAAATCTGCCATTTACCAGATATTGAAGGGCTTATCATTTCTTCATCAAAATTGGATCATACATAGGGACTTGAAACCCGCTAATATCATGGTGACGACCGATGGTGTAGTGAAGATCGGAGATTTGGGTTTAGCAAGAAAGTTCAACAATCCTTTACAGTCATTTTACTCTGGAGATAAAGTCGTCGTTACTATTTGGTACAGAGCTCCTGAGTTACTATTAGGAGCTCGTCATTACACGCCTGCCATTGATTTATGGGCTGTCGGTTGTATTTTGGCTGAATTGCTATCATTGAGACCGTTATTTAAAGGTGAGGAGACTAAAATGGATAATAATAAAAAACAAGTTCCATTCCAAGAGAATCAATTGTTGAAGATTTTAGAGATTTTGGGTACTCCAACGTTACAAAAATGGCCTAATTTGAACAATTACCCTGAGTATCAACAGTTGTCTAAATTCACACTTTTCCCACCTAATTTGAAGGCTTGGTTCCATGCTAATAATGGTACCAACAAAAACTGTTTGAAATTGTTGAATGAATTGTTGGAATACGATCCATCAAAGAGAATCAATGCATTAGATTCTTTGAATCATAAATGGTTTTTCGAAGCACAAAAGCCGGTCACTAATATATTCCAAAATTCACAATTTAAATACCCTCAAAGAAAGATCCAAAAGGATGATAACGACATTCTTGGAGGTACTAATTCATCTGCTCAAGTGCCTGCTAATTCCATGTTACAACAGCAACAACAGCATCACCACCAACAACATAATATATCTAGACAGCAAACAAATTCGCAAGCTGCTGTTTCTAGACACGTCGGTGGGGGTAATTACAATAATTCCAATATGTATAATAATTTCAACCCAAGCATTGCTGGTCAACAACAAGGAAATAGACGGAACTATAGTTCAATGATGGATGGAGGTAATTACGACGGAAGTGGTAACAAAAGAATGAAATGATTTGATTTTTAATGACGATTTTATATTTTATATACATGAACACTCTATCTTTTCTAAAAATGAAGCTCTTTTTTTAAAGTTTTCTTACAAATAACAAATACGTACTGTACGTAAATTTTGAGTAACGATTATATATATTAAAAGTGAATAAAAAAATATCTATAAAGTAAACAATAAGATGACGAAATATACAACTGATATAATTGACCCCTTAATATACATCCTTGTCAACCATATTTATAATCCGAGCCACAACTTTATCAGGTGAATCATCATGACAATCAACCCTGTAACAATGTTTTTCTCCTTCTAGGGGTAATTCTAAATCGTCAAATTGTGATTGAAGCATACTAGCCTTCATGAAATGATTCTCACGTTGTGTCATTCTCTTATAAATCGATTCATAGTCATTGTATAAGAGTAACATATGAATCTCTAGATCGACATCTTCCAAATGTTCTTTTTTTCCGGTGTCATGGATGACTTTTCTTATTAAATCTCTGTATTTGAGTTTCAACATGGAACAAGTAACCACAATCACTTCGTACTCTAGTGCCTTTTCAGATGATTTCACAGCTAACTCAGTTAACCAATCCCATCTGTCTTCATCCGTCAGTGGAATTCCATGTGACATCTTATCTATATTAGCCTGAGGATGGTAAGAATCTCCTTCTATGAAAGTGGACTTTAAGTGTCTTTTCTCGTTGAAATATTCATTTAACTTAGCACCAATGGTGGTCTTACCACAACCTGACGTTCCTCCCACAAATATTATAGTCACCATTTTCTTCAGGTGATATGTATTGACTTCAGAGACTCCAGTCTTAGATAGTGACAAGTAAATTCAAACTAATTTTGACTAACTAATGTAAACTGGTACGAACGAACACAAGGATATATACTTGCATACATTCATTCTATAAAAAATATACGAAACAATCATGGTCAGTCGAGTCGCTCGTAATTTTCAACTTCTCCACAAAAGCTGTCGGATCTTACTAATGCGGCTTCTACTTATCTATATGAGGGTGATGTGGACTTCAGTTACGAATGTGTGTTCAAATTTATATTAAAATCGATCAAATACAAAGACTAGGGCAAGAATAATTGGTTCATAATTGGGTCTCAAATATTGTAAAAGATATAATCAAGAAAAATAGGTGGGAGAGGGAGAAGAACAAAGAAAATACGAGGATTAAGCAAGCGGAAAATCAATTATATGTGTTATAGAACTTCAAAATTGCATCAAATGATGGCTTGTACACATCTGGCACATCAATCAAGATACAATGTCTACCACCAGGTATTTCCACCAATGATTTGTTATCCATACCCTTGATCGCATTCAACTTCTGGATGTACTGTCTGCTAGCCTTAACATCATTGATTCCATCGTTATCTCCGTGGACAATCAATAAAGGTTTCTTTAAATCAACACTGTTGATGAATTCGTCAGTTAATAACTGTCTACCTCTTAAGATAAAGTCCCTGGTCTCAACGAATGTACCAGACAAGTTCTCACTTTTATTGACAGCTTCCAAGTAATCGGCATACGTCTTGTCACCGGTGATATACTCTATGTTCAATGCAGTTTTCACCTTGGCAGTCTTCGTGAAAGGAAGAAAGAAACATGAACCTCTGACAATCCATTCCAAAACTAACGGAGGTTTAGTGTTGGGGTGTAACTCAATCAATGGACCCCCGACGGCAAAACTGTTGATCTTGTCCTTGAATTCACCATTGGATAGATAATTCAACACAATACCACCACCCATTGAGAAGCCAAATAAATTCAATTTGGTTGCATCCTTTCCCTCCTTTGTCATTTCCTTCAAATTGAAATCAATTAAATACGACAAACTCTTGTAAACAAACTCATCGTAAGCTGTTCCCTTCTCACCGTTCTTTAACACAGTTTTCCCCTCACCTCTTTGATCAAAGTAAAACACATCGTAACCATTTGTAGCTAGAAACTCAATGAATCTGTACCATGCTGGGTAATAATCTCTGTAACCATGAACTATGATGACTCGGCCTTTGTATTCTGAATCCACATGTTTCCAAGTGTAAGTTGAAAAAAGTGTGTCCTCAAACTCAATGGTTCTGTGGACCTCTTTTGCCTTTGAAATATTGTATGGTAATGGAATATCACTCATTGTTTTGTATCGATGAGAATTGGTGACTAGTGATGAAGTTTCGAAGAACAGAGTGCAAAATCATAAACTGAATATGATATATACTATGCCACTTTCTTTGTAAAGATAAAGTAATACCTGACACGGTCCCCGAAATTGGCAGACACCTCATCACTCTTTCACCGTGAACGCGTTACATATATATGAGGCCCCTACTGGAACACGGTTTTCTAAGTTTAACTCCAATTGATGGTAGTTCAACAGAATACGTTCAACGGCGATAAATAGTACCTCTCATTAACAGTGGATCAACATCAAAATGGGTATTAAAGGTTTAAATGCACTAGTGTCGGAGAATGCTCCAAGGGCTATCAAATCCAATGAAATGAAATCATTCTTTGGTAGAAAGATCGCAATTGATGCCTCAATGTGTTTGTATCAATTCTTAATCGCCGTTAGACAGCAAGATGGTAATATGTTAACCAATGAGGCAGGTGAAACTACATCTCACTTGATGGGTTTTTTCTACAGAACTATACGGATGGTTTCCAATGGTATCAAACCATGTTATGTGTTTGATGGTAAACCACCAGTGTTGAAAGGTGGAGAATTGGAGAAGAGATTGAAGAGACGGGAGGAAGCAGAGGCGAAGGCAAAGGAATTGAAGGAAACAGGTACATTAGAGGAATTGCAAAAATTTGAAAGAAGAACTGTCAGAGTGACAAAGCAACAAAATGAAGAAGCTAAAAAGTTATTGAAGTTGATGGGAATCCCATACGTTGAAGCTCCATGTGAAGCTGAATCTCAATGTGCCGAGTTGGCTAAGAAGGGGAAAGTGTACGCAGCTGCTTCTGAAGATATGGATACTCTCTGTTATCAACCTCCTTATCTACTAAGAAATGTAACTGCCGCTGAGGCACGGAAATTGAAAATTGATGAATTCCAGATCGATGAAGTGTTGAAAGGGTTTGAAATGGACATTAACACTTTCATTGATCTATGTATCATGTTGGGTTGTGATTACTGTGAGACTATAAGAGGTGTCGGTCCAGTGACTGCATTGAAACTGATAAGACAGTATGGATCCATTGAAAAAGTGATTGAGGCGATTGAAAGTGACCCGAAGTCCAAATACAAGATCCCTGAAAACTGGCCATACAAAGAAGCTAGAGAATTGTTTTTACATCCTGAAGTTAAAGACGGTGACGATGTTGAATTGAAATGGGTTGAACCGGATGTTGAAGGGCTGGTGAAATACATGGTGGCTGAGAATGGTTTCAGTGAACAAAGAATCAGAGATGGTGCTGAAAAATTGAAAAAGGCATTGAAAGGTGGTACTCAAGGTAGACTAGATGGTTTCTTTAAAGTGACAGCTTCTGTGTCTTCCAAAAAAAGAGCCGCTGAAGATGATAAGAAGAAAGGTGGAAAGAAATCCAAGACTACTAGAAAGAAATGATGGTTATATTGATCCGTTGATACGAATTGTGTATTAAAAAGAAAGAAAATCGGCAGTAAAAGAAAACAAGAGTTTATAATATAACGTGTATACTTCTAGTTTCAAGAGCTGAATAAACCAATAATACTTTTCTTGTATTCCCTTACAAAGCCTCCGTTGGTTCAGTTTTAACTGGAGACAATGAACCACCAACGCTGTTTAACAACGTCAATGTAGTCTCTGAAATTGCACTGGTGATACCGTTTAAAGACTCATCCCTTCTTTCCAATGTCTTATCGACAAATTTCTTCATGCTAGCGTCAATACCAGAAAGACAACGAGCAACTTCCACCAATGGCCAAGGTGCTGATCTGAACAGTGGTAAAAAGTTTCCGTAGAATGGAATTTTAATTTCACCACGTTTCCCCATTTGCACAGACTTTAACACTGTTTTAGCAACGGATGATGGTTCTAACTCTGGTGCCAATAAAGTACTTGGTGTTCTGACTCCATCAAATAGTGTGGTTTTCATTTGACCTGGACAAATCAAGAGGGTTTTAACACCAGTTCTGTTCAATGCAGGTGGACCTAGCTCATAAGTTAAGGATTCATGTAATGCAATTAAACCTGATTTTGAAGCACCATAAGCACTCAATCTGACAGGAGACATGTAACCTAAGGTGGATCCAACAGTGACTATGTAACCTCTTTTAAGTTCTAACATCTTTGGTAAAAATGTCTTAATTGTGTAAAAACTTGACAAAAGGTTCACCTCAATGACTTTTTCAATCTCATCAAAAGATGAGTCGATGATGTTCTTACCAGAAGTAATACCTGCATTATTAATCAACAGTGTAACAGTTCCCAATTCTTCAAATATTAAATTGCCAACTATGGTCACTTCTTCTCTGTCACTGACATCACATTTGTAGTAGTGAACACCTGGTACATAATTTTCAGAGTCCAGTGAAGGAACAGTGATATCCATCACCACAACCTTAGCATTGGCGTTTTGAAAGGTCTTGACCAACTCCTTACCAAAACCAGAGGATCCACCAGTGACGAGAACTAAATCTCTGTAAGGATCAAATGTGATTCCAATTAAAGTCTGGGAAATATCCATAATCAGCTTATTCACCTGATAAAATGCATTGGTGAAAGTCATTTTGTTAACAAATGGTAAGAGGGTAAATTCAAAGATTGATTTTGAGTTTTTAGATAGAAGAATTAAAGGTTGAGTATGTACCTATTGTTTTGTTTCTTTGTTCACAAATAGAACAAAAGGGGAATTAGGATTGGGTTCATAGAGAAAGCTACCCAGTTGTCTGGTGCAAAGATGTGTTTGTCATTTCCCCAGAGAGCGATAAACATCATGATCATAACATCAAAATGGACGGACTTGTATTTGTTGAGCCCTAACAGAATTGTAAGTATTTTAAGAATACCCATCAATTTTCATTAAATACAAGTTCAATTACTATTCCAATTACATTTATCAATGGATCCACTAATCAAAACACCACCAGAAGTTCTCCGTATTAAGCGGAAAAGAACTGAAGATCCATTACAAGCTCTCTTAATACATGATCGGAAAGGTTTGAAAAGATCCAAACAATCCTCATCAAGTACGTCAGGAATTTCACAATTTGTATTCAAATTAGCAAGAACAGATGAAAGAAATTACTATGATTCAGAAACAGATGTTGCTACGTTATTGAAGAAACATGATGGTAAATCAACGACCGACCAGCGTAATGTGTTTTTAATACCCAAATCAAAGGCCCAACTGACTGATAATGCATCCAATGAATATGGAACTGACAAACTCAGTCAAGATTCAAATGGAGGAAGAAAATCTAGTGTCAATGGGGAAGTTAACCCAGAGTTACTTGAGATGCTCAATGATTATTTAAAATTTAATAATGTCTCTGATACAGTTAAACCACCAAAGAGAAGAATGTCTAGTGTTTCATCTAATGAGAAACCAAATTTATCGATAAATAGTAGTGGTAACCACAATAACAAAGATGGTAGTAATGCACCAACTGCTATTCAAGACAATGATAATGAAAATGATTACGTTTACGACGTGTATTACAGAGATAAGGCAGTCAATGATCAATGGGAGAAGGACAAGATTGGTTACATTAAATTTGATGACGATGATTTAGATTTGATCACAGAAAATGATGAAAATGATGATGGGTTTATTGCCACAGATGATGAAGATTCCAATGATGAGAATTTTTACAGAAATGATTACCCAGAGGATGAAGATGCTGGTTATGATGACGATGATATCTCATTAGGAGTGGAGGAACCAAGTGATGATCAGGACGATGAATTCGACATCATTCATGATAGAAGTCGATTTACAAAGTCAGACGTTATCGCCACAGAGGGGCTTCAGGGTGTTAGAGGAGTTGATTACAATGCAATTTACCGAAACCTGGGTAACAAGGAAAAATATGTTGATGGACTGGATGAAGACTTTGAAATCGATGGAGAAGAACAGGGGGGTTCCGATATAGAGGAATTCCAAAGACACCAGTTCTTTGCTTCTGATGATACAGATCCAATAGCTATCCACAGAGATCGTATCTTTGGTAAACTTGAAAAAATGGTAAATGAAAAGAAGTGATAGGAGGATCCACGTTTCATGCATACAGGTTCTATTTCTGCTCTTGTGATATGTATATTTTTTATAAAACTATTATAAACTACATTTTATTTTACTCATATGTTGTATTGTACTGTATTGTATTGTATTGTATTGTTTTACCATTCTTTTGTACATTAAGATTAGGCTGGCTGTGCAAACTGGAAAAAAGTTTTTTTTCTCCCTCTCTCTCTCAAGAGTGGTTGAATGAGTTGTGTATACATCACACACTACGCTATGATTAGGTGTTGTCCATATACATTTATAGTACGGATATAACAAAAATCAGTAGTTATTCAATAGATAATAGTATATATAAATATATATATAGAGATGGTTTTATCACCTGCCGAACGAGCATACATTTACGATTCCTTAACGTTAAAAGATGTTGCAAGAACAGATTCTAGAAAGCCAAATCAATTCAGACCATTAAAGGCATCTTGTTCATTTCTACCAAACTCCAATGGATCATCAAGAATTTACACCACAGATGGGTTGGAATGTATAACCAGTGTTAAGGTGAAGGTGATAAGGACAAAGGAATTGAATGAGTTGGTCAACGTTGACGTCGATATTCAGGGGCAAAGAGATGATTCACCTTTGAGTACAGATCTATCCACATTGTTAACAAAATCTTTAGTGGATAAGTTTGAATTGAAATCACTGAAGTTAACAGACAAATACTATTTTCAATTGTTCATTGATTGTGTCATTTTGTCTATCCCATCAGATTTTCATTATTCATCGTACACGTTGTATTCGTTGTTATCTTTGACGTCGATGGGTATGTACCTTGCATTGAAATCCACTAAATTACCATTGTTAACATCAGCTACGAACGACAATGAGATAGAAGAAGAACCATCATTTGCGGATGATTGGGAGATGTCTACAGATTTGATACCGAAGGACTCTGATTACTCACCAACGTTGTTGTTTGTCATTGGAATGGTTGGCCCTAACGTCATTGTAGACCCATCGATTGAAGAAGAACAAGTGTTAGAAAATGGCCTATGTATCGGATTTAATAAGGGGAAAATAGTTCCTCCATTACAATCAATCACATTGACTACAGATGATACCAAGGGATTCAATCAATTGACCATGTTTAAGGCTTTAGATATGGTTAAGGATATCGGTCAAGCCGTTGAGAATGCTTTAGATTCCATTGCAGCACAAGAAATAGACGATTTTGAATCAATATTTTAAGTTGCTTAGTTTAGTTAATGGTCTTCGTCCTTATTTTTGTAATTTTATATAACCATTTATAATGTATCTCCAATCTTCTTCTACCTTTAGATGTGTGTATATAAACTGAATCGTAAAGAAAAGAAAAACTCGCGTCGATCGGCTTGCCTTGCCTTTGCGACGGAACCTTTTTGATGTGTTTCCAGCAAGGCAACGAAAGGAAAGAAAACAACAGTGGATGGGGGTTATACTTAAAGTTATTGACACAATTTCAAATCAATTCCGGTTTCTCCCCTCAAAATCCAAACGCTAGTATCACTATTTAGACGGTAACAATCATGTCCTTAAGAGGTGTTAAAAAGGCAATCACTAGAACCCCACATCAATTCTTTGGATCAAAGTCATCACAAGATGAGTTAGTGGCTCAATGGGAACATGATATCAAAGTGGCCATTGCCGGGTTGGAGTTTCTAGAAACTCAACAGAAGAAATGGAAATCTATTTGGACATCTATCATGGCTGCTTATCTGGATTCCATAGATTCATTCAGAACGTTCCATAAACCAATTGACAAGATTGAAAGTGGAAGTAAGTACGATAAGGATGAGGACCTGGATGACAATCTCGGCACTAAGAAAGTCCAGGAAACATTGTTAGTTGATGGTAATGAACAATTTTCTTCCATCACCAGTCATGAATTGAAACAATCAAAGAGATTGTTCAGAATAATATGTGATAAAATAGCTGAAAAAGTAGAAATCTCCAGTCAAACTTTCAAGGAACAATGTGATGAAATGAAAACTCATTTGAAAAACACTCAAAAATTAATCACAAAGAGAAATCATAAGAAGATCGATTACGATATGAGTCATAACAGTTTACAAAAGATGATAAACAACAAACAAAGTTTCACTGATAAGGATAAGGCTAAATTGGCACATGGTAGAGCTCAATTAGATGAATCTACTAATGTGTATTTAGATTTGGACAATAAGGTTAAACTGATTCTACCACACATTATGGAGACACTATCTGAATTTATCAGCAAATTAACAATGAAGGTTTATTTCCAAAACTTGAGTATTTACAAAACGTTGGTTCTCAATTTACAGAAATTCACAGTGTTACAGGGATTGATCACGTATGATTTGGATGAGCTCACATACGAGAGAATTATGTCCGAATTCAGCGATAGATCTTCTGAGGGAGAGAACAGATTGAACAGCTTGACAATGCTCAAGGATTATAAAAGATTCCAAAATGAAACGCTCAAGGATAAGACCATTCAATCAATTAACACAGCCACCGGTGCAGTGGTCGGTACTACGGTTAATGCCACCTCCTCTCTATACACAAAGGTTGTTAATCCAAATCAAAAATTAAACATCAGGCATATGAACATTGCTAATCCTGTGTCTACGTCATCTGGAAACGGTATGTTTTCAAGTAATAACACTGTTGATCCAATTCAATTTATATTGAATGACTATGATGGTGAGGAAGAGGGTGCAGATGCTGACGGCGATGAATTAGGAACGAATAACGTTGACGAACCACAACAATCTGGAACAATTGATGAAGTTCTGTCTGAACGGAATGATGATTCTACCATTGCTAATGAATCCTCTGATAATTATAAATCGCCTACATTTGGAGACAGTAACACTGAGGAAGAACCATTCTCACCTACATCTGCTAATACCACCACTGACAATGGTGATTTAGACTCTAATTGGATGAAGCCATTATCGTTAAAGAGAACTACTGAGCAAATACCAGATGGTGATGATAATGATGATGCTGCTGATGCTGATGCTGATCATCACGTTGGTGATGATACTTTACGCTCAGGTACAGATGAGAGTGCCTCTGCATCAACTATTAAAAATACATCTGATATATCTGAACCGTTACCTAAATCGAAGAGCAGTGGTGGGTCAAGATTGTCATCTTGGAGTAGCATAAACTCTGACACATCTAAGTACACTGGTGTGTCCACCAGTGTGATCAAGTCTAAACTGAAGAGATCAATTATCAAACCGGATTTGAACGAAGCACCAGTGACTAGTTCAAAGCCAATCATACAACATCAAGAGTTTTCTGATTATGTTAAAAATGCATCGAGTATCACATCTCATTTGTTTAAATTACAAAAATCGGAAATTCCTTCCAATTGAATTATGTATAGAAACAATATTCTCCTCCCCATCATATTTTGATAGTTTTTTTTTATTTTTTGGCTTTTTTGTATACATTATTTCTTTTTTTAATACGGATTTATACATGAATAAATACACTTTAAATTGTAGAAAAGAAAAGGTAAAAGTAAATATTTGGATCCTTACGTTTGTCCTGTTTTAGAGTTCCTGTCTGTAATGGAATGTTCCATTGTATCAGAATCGACTTACGAATTTGGAAGTGAATAATTGGGTATCAAATCCAATAAGGGGAAGTTATTGTATCGCCTAGTAAAACCAGAAGTGGAAACTAATGATGTTTTTGGTAAGCCTATATCGACGTCTGAAGGAATTGACAGTCGACACTTAAACCTATTAAAAGAAACGAAAATCATGTTACCGGTATTTATTAAACATATGGATGGATCTCCAGTCTACTTTTCATTTGTAGTTTTCCTAATTCATCCAAAAAAAATTGATCTTCTTGACTGATCAATTCACTTATTTCAATGAGTTATCATCGTAAACATGGTTCTTTCCACGGGAAAGAAATCAAACAAGAGGTTATGTTTTGGTTGAGTATGTTACTCTTTATTGTTCCAAAGTTGTGTTTGTAGACATACTATTGTTGTAATCCACTTCTTTTTGCTTGAGGATCATAAATTATTATATCAGTGGATGTGCCTGGTAACCCATATTCAAGTTTCCATGCATGGTTCTACACTCTTCTATCTACGTACAGAGAGTTAAATCCTAGCTGACAATTTGTCTATTAATCTCCATTAAATTAATTTTTTGGTATGGAGGGGGGGGACAGTGAGTTTGACAAAACCTATTACATATATTAGCCCCATATGTGGTCTCTCTGGTTAGTTGTTTACATGTATGTATTGCAATATAACTTATTCAATGATCCAGTGATTAACTATTATTTATTAGGGTATATGTAGTGCTCTCCATTAGGTTTGTCTATTTGTTTTGTTTTGTTTTGTTTTGTTTTACGATATATTTTCCAAATTTAGAACATACACCGACAACCCCCCCCCGATCCAATACACTGTGTTTATTGTTCATTGAATTTATTAGTTAGTAGTTTTGTAAAAAAAAAGTACACCAAGATCACCGACACATCGATCAACCACTACACTTGTCAAATACTATTTGTATCACACATGAAATTGAAAACAAAATGCGAAAAGGGGCAAAAAAACCCCGATTTTAACCCTCTGTACATATTACTTTGGTGACTTTTGATTGTTTTATTTTTTGTCCATTAAAGGGAAATAATAGTAACTTACATAATATACACGTTTCGTTTAAGGAAATTGTGAATAATACTGATCCGTTTGTTCTCTTGTGAATGGAAAATAGTGAAGTGGCTGAAGAAGTAAAAACAAGGACCAGTTTTATAGGTGTACACGTAACAAAACACACAAAAACACAAAATTCTATCTGTTAAAGAAACATTACAGCTTTTTCATATGTAAGTTCAATGTTTCCCATAGTGCATATTACTACTAATACTTGAATGAGTAATCTATTTTATTTGATGACAGGTTTGATGGGTTGATGGTTTCATGTAGGTTCCACCAAAAGACAAAAATGGAATAACTGGATAAATAGTAAATTACCTCCGTGGATATACCTCTTACAGCTTTTGAACTTTTGTTACCAGCCTATTTATCACCATAGTCTTCTCTTGTATTTAGGATGTAAACCCGCATCTATTGTGAACTAACCACATTCACGTGGAACTCTGTTAAAGTGGATACAATTTTAATAGTGGGTTTATTCTTTTTTTTTTCCTTTTCTACATTGTATTTTTGTTCGACGCAAGGGGGGAATCAGAATCGTATGAGGTTGTCTTTGTTCGTTTGTTTAAATAGTACAATTGAATGCCGGAGTGAACGTATAATATATATATATTCAGCCTACATGTTTAGTTTTAGTTCATGTCGACGAACACGTCTAACTAGCTACAATGGAATTGTCTTCTTTTGTGTCTTGTGTGGACAAATTTGAAAGAAGTCATCAGCACAGCCAATTATCAACAAAAAAAAAATTTTTTTAAAGGACTCCCGTTGTACAGTATAATTCATAATTTCTAATTTTAATTCTATTAAAATGATGGCATCAATGACTGACTTATTATAAGTATTATTGTTATTATTATTATTATTATCATCATCATTATCATTACTCGACAAGTAAATTTGAATTGGAATTCGGAGGAGGAGAAGGGACGGGATGAGTAAAACTTTAACACTATGCATGAATATTAGAAAAGAATAACGATCTGCAATGTCAAAACCCACAATTACCAATACAATTACAAGCAATCACAAATACTAAATTAAACGAGTGTGCATCTATGACTGGTATTGATTATAGAGAAAAAAACTTTTCATTCGAAATAGAGTTATTCAACTATGACAGAACACACCTACCTGGAAATAAGAAAACAATACCTGAGAAACAGTGAAATGATATATCCTTGTTTTTTGTTTTTACCTAATTATTATCCAGATATGCATATATGAAGTCACTAACGAACCAACGGTACAATTGAATTCATTCTTGAATGCTCATGGATTGTTATTGTCAATCTCAATAGACTGCAATGTTTGTTCTCGTCCAATGACTAAGTCTGGATGCTGGTTTAAGTATTGTAAAAAAAATTAACACATTTGGAAATGGAGATCTAGCATTGGTCAATTGGAGACAAAGAGTAACTCCATGGCTTGAACATTATATTGTTTCAACTAATGTAGTTGTCTTTTCCAAATGTGTTCTGGAAACAAATTAAACGGCATTATTATAAATTATTCAATACAATAGTTTTGTGGTTGGTAACAATAGTCCTGTGATATAAATAATAAACGTTCACTTTAAAAAATTTCAAATTTTTTTCTAAAAGGATAACAGAATCGTATTCCTTTGTTCCAATGAATGTGCCTTTGTCTTTGAATAATGGAATTAACTTTATTAGTTTGTAACAACGAAACGAAAAAAAAAATGTACAAAAACAGGTGACCGACAATAGGAAGTTAATATTGTTTTGTAACCTTTTTCTAGATTCATACTATAAAGCTAAACTTTGTTATACTCTACTGAATTATAAGGTATGATGATCAGACTCTACTCTAGAAAGATCCATTTCTGTTAACACATTGTAAACGAATCCTCCGCTATTTAATGAGAGGAAGTAAAACTTTTAAAAGACCCCTCTTTCAAAATTAATGCATCTTTTTTTTTCTTTCTTCCCACTAACAAAAGAATATCAATTCTATTGAAACAATTGTAGTTTGTTGTTGTAACCAAAGATGAAGAGGAGAATGAACAAGAGGAGGACAAACAGCAAACTACCAGATAGATACATTTATAATATATTGTTGAAAATGTTAAACTGCCACTGAACAATCAAATGGTACCGGTGGGTTTAATTAAGGATGTTTAAACTATATTGAACATGTATATGTGTATGTATATGTGTATGTGTATGTGTATGTGTATGTGTATGTGTATGTGTATGTGTATGTGTATGTGTATGAATATATCTATATGAAAATATATGGATATACCCATAGAGCATTCCGTTTTCGATTTGTGTGTAAATTTGACCTGTTTACACCTTCAAATTTGTTATTTCCGTAAACGGTCGGCGAAATATAAAGTTAACAGTTTAAAACTCTGTGACAGTCTTTGAGGGGTTCTCCTACATATTATCCTCCCTGAACGGGTGTTGTGTTCACTGTTGCCAATTGGTTAAACAAAAATAAGGTACACTTATGTAAGTGCAAAGTACAAACAGTAATGAATCTAAAGATAGATAGATTGGGTTTTTTTAAAGTTGGTCGTTGGTTGACAAGTCAGTTAGTTAGTTAGTTAGTTATGTTAGTTAGTTAGTTGATTTGTTTGTTGGGTCAGTTACTAATTCCTCTTTGTGTTACTGTAAGATGTATGTGTCCTTCTTTGGATCGACAATTCCGATATTCTAATTCAGCTACATATACACACACTTCTATTTATATACACATATATACCGTCATTAGTCATGAGAAAGGTAATGAATGTATAGAAACCAACTTAATAAATTTATTGACCGAACTAATACCTTTAAACGAGCAGCAACTAAGCAAAGTGTAATAGTTAGGTCAACCTGTGTGTACAAATACATAGTAATCGTATCATCATTCTGGAAAGGGTCATAAATACAAAAAAAGTGGACAAATGCCTCTTTTTTGGCAGTTCGTGTTTTTGCTAGGTTGAGAGTGTATGTTGCTTGTTTGTATGTAGCTTTAGATGATTGTGTCTTCAAAAGAAGAAGAAAATGGTAACTAGTTAGTTTTCAATTTTGTTGGTTTTTTTTTCTTTCTTTCTTTCTTTCTTACAAACTAATCCAACCTTCCACGCTTTAAGTAACACGTCATAGTATATAAATGTCTCTCTTTTTCTCTCTCTCTCTTTCTCCTTTGTTAGTTAGTTGTTCCTGCAACTCTAGTGAATAAACATTTAAAACAACAAAATCCTTTCAATGACACGGAGAAGGGAGAGACAAGTTTAAATTTAAAGAGCAAGAAAACCCACCCAAATTATGTCTCAAAAAGGACAAGAGTGGGTTCTAGTCCTCAATAATTAATCACGACACTAATCTATCAGGGACGTTAAAACTGTATATAGTTTTGTATTGTTTTTAGTTTAGTTCCATTTAGTTCTAGCGTTATTTTAGCGTAGTCTACTCTGCAATAAGCAATACACAGAATAAAGTTAAATATTCGTTTGGAGATTTCCAAAATTTATCAATGTATATTATATTAAAGGAAAAGAAAGAAAAAAAAAGTGAAAGAAAACAAATAATTGGATGGAATGGAAAGATAATTATTTATTTGCCTTTGTGTATACAATAATAATAATAATAATAATAATAGGTAATAGTAATAAAAAGAATCTAGTAAAAAGGGAGAAAGACAAAGGACAACGAAGGAAAACAGAAGTATAGTAAAATTATTAAGAGGAAACAAAAAAACGCATTAAGAATTATATGACAAGAGAATAAGATGGACGAACGAAGAAAAGGCTAATACATGGAAAGTGGGTAAAAGTAATATACATGAGAAAAGTAGTAATAAAGTAGGAATGAAGCAAATAATTTGTATCACGATTAAGGTCTGGTCTCACTGTGGGAAAAAAGTGGGCGTTTTTATCACACAAAAGAAAGACCTTTTCAAAGATATATAGAAAGTTTGGAAATTTATAACAGTGTTACTTGTGGGGAGCAACACAATATAATCAATCTATATATTATCTAGTGACAAATTTCTGAACAGGAGGACGAGTACCAGACTCTTGATAAAATTTTCTCAAGTATTCACATTCAATGTTTTGCCCATCGTTGTCCATCTTCAACACATGGTCCAACCATTGTTTACCAGTGAGTCTCAACCCACACTTACAAGTACCATAGCAAGGCAACTTATCGTTCAAATTATGGAATTTCTTCACAGCACATGAATCAAATTGGAAGTGAGAGTTCAAGAGATGCTTTTTGAAATCATAAGGTCTGTTAAATTGCTTGGTCTTGTGGATACAATGTCTTGGTGGAAAGATACATTTGAATCTAGATTGAACGTCATGGGTTCTGATGTGTCTCGTGATGTCTCTTGTAATGTATTTACCGCAAATGTTACATCTTTTAGCTTGGAACTTGCTCTTAGATTTAGCCATTTTAGGTGATGATGATGTAGATGAAGCAGCTTCAGAATCCGTAGATATAAATTCCTCTCCCGTGTACATTGGAGACGATGACAACACAACATTAGCCGTTGATGGGTGGAACTGGCCATTAGCAGCAATGTTAGAAGCAGTAGTCATCACATTTGGAATAGGTGAAGACATCAATGAGAAAGTGGAATCAAAAGACGATTGTCTTTCCTCCATTGGATGTGGAGGATTACAAGCAGCAGCTGGTATCATAACGTTACCAAACTCAGCAGAGTTGGAAATCACTGAAGTGTTTGATGTGGACGTTGAAGATGAGATGGAAGCAGAGGCAGACGTGAACGGAGACGTGGAAGCATCAGAGAATTCAACTTCACTCAAGCAACCTCTATCAGCAACCATCGTCACCGTTTGTGGGTTAGCAGTGGTAGTGGTAGCAGGAGCATGAGCAGGAACAGGAGCAGCAGGATTGAATTTCTGATCGGAGCAAGAGGTCACATTGGAAAGAGTGTAATAGTTTTGATTTGACGATGGCATGACAAAATTGAGTGGGTTGGAAATTGGAGACTCTATGAGGTTATCATTGATAATCAAGTCATTCATCAATGGAGAAGTCTCCACGTTATTTTTCTGTTGTTGTTGCTGTTGTTGGATCTTTTGTTGCTGTTGTTGGATGTACTCCAATTGTTGTTGGTCCAGCATCAATTGTAAACCAGACTTGATGTCAATGTTCAATAGCTGTGGGTGAGCAAATTGAAGGTTGTGGTCGTGGTCGTGGTCGTGGGCATGTTCATCATCATGGTGGCAACAGTCACGATGGTGATGATGACATTCATCGTTAACTTGTGAGAAAGAAGTAGCAACGGGAGCAACAGTGCCAGTAGTAGTAGTGGTAGTAGCAGCGGTAGTAGCAGTAGTGTTATTGGCAGCACCAGCAGTGGTATTGGTGTTATTATCAACTAATTCCGTACAGAGACTAGTGAAATAATCCGAATTGGCAAAGTCCTCCTCTAACAGAGACTCAAAGGAGAAATTGCTAGGCAATGAAAAAACAGTGGAAGACAATTGATTCATTAAGGGGGAGGATGTTGGAACGGAGTGGGATTGTGATTGTGATTGGGATTGGAATTGGGATTGGGAATGGAATGGAACGATGGATTGATTAATTGAGGAGAAGGGAATTGGATAGATGGATGGAACGAGAGACAATCAGTAAGTGAGTGAGTGGAATTAGAAAATTGGGGGTGGGGGTGAAGATGGAATGGAATGGATGGAATATGATGGAATAAATGAAATGGATGGATAGATGGATGGATAGATTAAAATGAATGGAAGTGGAACGAAGAATAGAAGAAGGTAAAAAAAAGGAAAAGGAAAAGGAAAAGGAAAAGCAAAAGAAGAAAAAAAACAATCCACAAAACCTAGTCAAAATGGTAATTCAATTCAATTCAAAAAAGGAAATATGGTTGAATATATATAGATATGTAAAAAAACTATCTATCTATCAATTCAAACAAACCCAAAAGTTGTAAAAGACCAGGAAAAAAAAAAGAAAAATTGATGGAAAAGAATGTGGAAAAAAAATAACAAGAAAAGAGCTTTTTTTTAAAAAATATTATTTCTCTTTCCCTTTAAATAATAATTATTTAATTATTTAATTATTTAACTAAAAAATAATAATTTTTTTTTCTTTTGTAATAGAACAAATTGGGAAACAAATTATTATTTAAACTAAACTGAACAAAAGTTTAAAATAAATAAATAAACAAAAAATAAAATGAGTGTGAGTGTGAGTGTGTGTGTGTGAGTGTGTGGAAAAGGAAGGATTAGATTAGAATTATAAACAAAAAGTGAGTGAGTGAGTGAGTGAGTGTTGTTGACAAGACAATACAATACAATACAATACAAGACAGATTTGAAGTTGAAGTCTTTGTTATAACAATGGAGGGGAAAGTCTTTTTATTGTTTTATATGTATTTATAAGTGTAGTGTGTTTGTTTTGTTTTGTTTTGTAGTTTGTCGATTGGAAAAAAAAAAAGTTAAAACAAATAATAAATAAATAATAAATAAAAAATGAATGGTGTAGAGAGTGTATACGCTGAATAAATTAGATACACCGATACAAAGGATTTTTAACGAATTGTTGAACCGATCAATGAGAACAAGTTGGATATTTATACTTAAAATTTGTTTTTTTTTTTTTTTTTTTAGTTATTGATATTTCAATGGATCAATTTAACAAGGATATTAGATTGAATTGAAGATATAGATAGAAAACAAAAAAAAAAAAGGAAAGAAACAAAAGAAAGTCAAAATTGAATTGGTGGAACTCAGAACTCAATTGCAAATAAAAACCAAGTAAATAGAATATACGTAAGTAAACATTAGTGTAGTATCGTATTATATTATATTTACACCGTTCTCTGTCTGTGTCTGTGGAGGGGGATAATAACCAATACAAAAACCCATTTCCTATATAGTAAACCCACTTTTTTTTAATGAATCGAGCAGAGTGTTCTCTATTCTCACTATAACAAAAAAGAAAGAAAGAAAGAAAGAAAGAAAAAAGAAACTTTCTTTCTGCAGAATGCACTCTTGCTCATGCACGCGTGCGTGCGTGCATGCATTCGAAAAACAATAATGTCAAGAACTGTCGAGAACTGTCGAGAACTGTCGAGAAATACAGTTGTCGACTTTGGTTTCTGTTTTCTTCTTTTCTTTTCTTTTCTTTTCTTTTCTTTTCTTTTCTTTTCTTTTCTTTTCTTTCTTTTTCTTTCTTTTTTGTCTCTTCTAGTTGTCGACTCTTGGGGCCGCCATGCATATTTAGTATAGTATGGGTATAGGATAGTATATATACATAATATATATATATTAACATATAGTAAGATATCCTATGATATTCTTACATGTTGATCAACTTATTCTCAATATTAGTACAATTAAAATTGAAAGATAAACAACAACGACAACAGAAAAAGGTTAATTTTTTGTTTGTGTTTTTTTTTTTTTTTGAACCTGGGCAATTACTACATTGGTTCAATGACAATTAAATGTCTCTTTACTGAATTTGGTAACTTGTTATTCTATTATATCTTTAGTCTGTGTCCTGTTTTGGCCAGTGATTGTTGATAATTGATCTATAATTAAACCTTTAATTACCACTTGGTACGTGTGTAGCACTGACTAATTAAATTAAATTAATTAAAAATAAAGGAAAATAAAATAAAACACACTCCATCATATTCCTCTTCAAATCTAAGTTTCATACACTTCCTGTCAACTTGTTAAAACAGAAAAAGAGACTAATCATTTCATTTTAAAATGGCTCAGTCATACTGTTGTTCTGCCTATAGTCTTTTGATATCGTTACATGGTAGGACTGTTATAACACAGTATACATGGGGTCCGGCCAATAATGCCCTCCATGGTTACTCTCTTTAGAGTTAATTCATACCTTGTTACTTTTAATCACTTTAACAATAAACCTCACACCTATTTGTATATTATTGTACTGGAATTGCGGTTTGATGATGTATTCAACTAAACATGATAATGGTGATCTCTTGGAAAACTGCATTGGTTGTAAAATCTAAACTCATTTTGTTTGGCTTTGCCATTAACACTTACATGTATTCCACATTGTCTTGTTGATAGTAACCACAGTTATGGTGACTTTTGTGTTTTTTTTTAAAAAAAAAAAACTTTTACATTATATTGTATTACTACAGAGAACGTTTTGTTCTTTTTGTTCTTTTTCCGTTGTTACCAGGTATATTGAAAAATCAAATAAAACCTTACCACTTTTTTTTTTGTGTTATTTTTATTATTATTTTTGCCGTATATTTGAAGTTGAATATATCAACTTATATATATGTATAACTTACTACATTCAATGTCCTCATAGAAAATCCAAGAACAATTATCAAAAACAATTCATTGTCTCGTATAATGTTAAAAACACAATTCTTTTTTACAAACAATAGAATTATTTACAATACACATACATAAATCATAAAATCCACGTAGATCCCCCATTCTTTGATATTAATTTAAACTAATTACAATCACAGTTATATCAGGTGTGTTAGGTGTGTTATATAACAGTCATTTGTCAGACAGGTACCTACCACTACACTTGACCAACCTTCTTTCCTCACCGTCTTTTGTTACAATAATACATTTATTGTTGACCTCACACCGTTATTTGTGAGAATATTTTGTTTGTCCTATCAAACATCAACGTTACTGTATTAAATCACAAATTACAAATTACAACAACTAAATACATGTTGAATCAACAGAGCAAGTAATTATTCTCTAGTATCTTACAATTGAGCTAATTGTGATAGTTGTATCTTTGCTTTTATTCTATTAAATTTACCCATAATAGAGTTTTTTTTTCTTCTTCTTCTCTCTGGTGTATTGTATATATCCACACTCTCAGTCTTTTTTTTTCTTGCTCTTGTTCTTTCTTATTGTTAAAGGAAAAAAAAAACGCAAGTCGATCCATTGACGAATTGTTCTCTTGTTGTATTCTTTTCTATATGGTGAAGAACATTATTTAATTACAAAGAAACTTGAGATATGTTTATAATTTAATTTGTAACTTAACTTAATTTAATCGTATCATTTTTTTTAGACAAACAAACAACAACAAATCGTATCTGTTTGTTCAAAAGAAGTTTTTTTTTTGTTCTTCCAAAACGTTTAACTTGCTCAATATATATACTGTAAAAGAATAAAGAACAAATTAACCCTTTATATTAGTTCTGCTTTCAAGATCTAGATCTACTCGTTCAATTTAACTCTGATTTTGGGTTTATATCAAATTTCAAGTTGAACTGGTTGGTTATGTGTAATCCCTACAATCAGTTAAACGAAGAAAAAAAAAAACAAAAAAGCAAACTGAGTAAGCATATACAGGGTCATTGAGTTTAATTTAATTCTCGTTGTGTTGTTTACCGTGTAGTTATATCAATTTCGTACCTCTCCTCCTGCACGAGAATAAGTCGATACAATGAAACAATAAGAAAATCAATTAACTGTAGGTTTGTTGTCTTTGTTTTCCATTTGTTTCGGTAATTTTTTTTTATCACTGTACCTTTGGTGGTGGATTCAGTTGATTGCATTTAATAATAATTTGTACCCGAATCCTAATGGGGGTGGTGGGAGTTGGATTAGTTATGATTATATAATAGTGTAAGCAACAGTTTTCCAACATATATATATATATCTTTACCACTCCCACTGAACCTATTGTTTGCAACTGTGCCATCGTTATATAAAATTTTCTTAGCGGCTAAACAGAACCAGTTATCTTTCTCTTATAATAGTTTAAAAGTAATCCTTTACCACTATTTTTTTTTCTATCCCATGTTGCTTTCAACTTCATTGGATTCAAGCAAAATTGGACTATTCCAAAGAATAGATAAAAAAAGGACCAACAGAGGATACACTCTATACAGAAAGAAAAATTGGAACTGGTATCATTTGTAGTTCTCTCTCTCTCTCTCTGTTGTCTTCTTTTTAAAAACAACTCATTGTCTTTGGTTTGCATCCATTATATTAAGTAAACACTCGTAAACAAAAAAACGATAACTTCCCTTTCACGCCCGTGTTCAATTTATTGTACAGTCTGTGCGGGATTGTGTTACATTGTATATCATTAGGAAGAAAGCTGTTACAACGATGTATCTTTGTTTGGAAAGAATCTAACGTTTGATAAACATAAGTAATGCCTTGTCTCAAATAGATTACTGTTACCGTTTACAGACAACTTGTCCCCGTTTAGTAGTTATCTTGTTTTCTTTCTTTTTTTTTGGTTTTGGTTTTGCAGTTACTTCCATCATGATTAAATAGATAAATTCAAATAACCACATCCGCTAATGAATGATAAGACCAACTCCACGCAAGCAAAGTAAGGTACATGTAAATTGGTGTTTTTCTAAACTACGGAGTTTACATTATTAATATTAAATTTGACCCTCACCAACAACGAACAATCAGTGAAATCACCATCATTTATGAAAAACAAATTTCATTTTCCAATATCTACTATATTCAGCCTTCTAAACGGTTTAAGGGAGGGAGGTATAAGAGGGAAACATTTACCGTCATCGTTTCCGTTGTGGTTGTTGTTGTGGTTGTCGTTATTGACTTTGACATTGACATTAATTCCAGTGAGTTTTTTTTTTTTTTTTGAATCTAAAAGCTCATCGAGTACACATATGGGAATAACAGGTATTGTGTGAGGACAATGGGACAGCCTTTTTTGGCTTGTTTGTTGTTGTTTATTCTTAACCAAAGACCGTTTTTTTTTTATCTCCTATATGTAGACTAGAGTGGTTATGAAATACCTAGAACAAAGAAGTACTCATTTCAGGACAAATTCCCGTTAATACAGAGTGAGAGTGAGAACAAACGAAACAAACAAAAGAAGACAATGAAAACTAAAACTAGAATTAGAATTAGAATTAGAATTGACACTACAAATTTTGGTTTCAATAACAAGGTCCCATAATCATCAAATAGGTAATATGATGGATGGATTAATGGATTAAATGATGTGATGTTTTCTTTTTTTCTTTCGAAAAAACACACATACATACATACATACATATATACAATTTGAACATATATTTGTGTCCTTAAAATTTTAGTTTTGTTTCCGAAATCCATTTCGACCAATTAACGAACAAGTTAGTTAGTGTGTATTTTTTTTTAAAAAAAAAACTAAAAAAAAAATTAATGAATTATAAAGCCATCTTTATGGGACCTGCCTTTATTAGGCTAAAGTTTACAATTAAAGTATAGTTGAAATGTGTAAGTGTAATTATGTGTGAAGCAATTGTCATTGTTTTTAGTGTTGTAGTTTGTATAAATGAGAGAAAAAAAAATGGCTTTCTTGAATTAAAATCCAATACCATTAAATTTCTAATGCAGTGATGGGGAAGATACAAATTTGAATTATGAAATTTGAAATTTCCATATTTCACAGTTTAGGATATATATATATTTCTACCAATTTTTTTGTTTGATAGTTTTAAATCCAACTCTATTATTACGACATATCCATCCACCATTCCACCAATCCAATGTCAATCATATCATTGTGTCTCCTTTCAATTCAACTTATCCATCTATCAATTTGAATTAATGGTATAACTTATATTTCAAAAGAAAGAAAAAAAATTTTTTTATCTTAATTGGGAAATTTAATTATGTCTCTTTTCTACTAGTTGACAAAGATTGACAAAACAAAGACAAGAGAAACTCCATCATCGACTGAATTAAAGAAAAAAAAAATAAATTCAAGAATTCATTTTAATTAAAATTTTCATTGCCGAGAGGACATTTAAAGCCAAAGTCAAACTGTAAAGAAAAGAAATAAAAGAAAAAAAAAAACATACAACCAGTAAAAAACAAGAGTTGGTTTTAGTTTCATTAAATGTAGGAAGTGTATGAAGTGTAGGTGTGGGAAGAAAGGAAAGGAAAGGAAAGGAAAGGAAAGGAAAGGAAAAGAAAAGAAAGAGTTCCTGATTAACATTGCATAATATATAATTTTTATGCAATATCGTTATCCTTACATGTGTATGTGTATGTTGTATGTGTAGGTGTGTATATATTTTTATTCATCTGTTCATCCGAGGACTTTGTCTACATGATACATTATTTGCTAAATTGGTAAGCCGGTACAGGACAGGACAGGACAGTGTAGTACTGTACAAGTGGATTAACCCAACAAAAAAAACACTTCAAATTATATAACTTTTGTATTGACATATTATCATTCAATTGAATTGATACTTTAAATCATACAACTACACAAATATATCATTGTATAGTATAACATAGTATAGTAAAAAAAAAACCATTTATGAATAAAAATGGTATATATTGAACAATAAACAAGTAAATATACATATACACACTATACGGCTTATATTGAAAATAAATCGGTAAAAAAGTAAAAAAACTTTGTTTTTAATCGTTCTGGACCCCCCCTCCTTCTTCTCCTTCTCCTTCTCCTCCTCCTCTATATAAATATAAATATTATTAAATGTCGACTGAATCGGTCATCAGTCGTGTCCTGTCGATTGTATTGCAGCCATATTGCTAAAGAGAGAAAGTGAAAAAAATCCAGGTGTCCGTCAGTCAAAATTACAACGGATAAAGGACAGATACGGGGCCCCGGTGGATGCAAAGAGAAGAATTATTAAAATAATAATAATATTTAATAATAATAATAGTATAAAAAAAATAAACCGTCGGTTGGTTGAGATAACAAGCCAATACCAGGAAGGTAGACAGCCGGGCATCTGATGGTTTGGTTGGTTTGGGCGGGAAGAGAGAGAGAGAGACAGAGAGACAGAAGTGGGGGACAAACAAGGGGAACTTGTTACCGTGAGGGGGGGTGGAAGTCGGGATAAGACTGAGTCTACATGGAAAATAATCGTTTTTAAACCGTTCTGTGATTCCTGTTCCTGTGAGTGTGTGTGTGTGTGTGTGGTGGGTGTGTTCTTTTGTGTGTTACCCCTTGCGAAAGAATGTTCCCATTTCCGCGAGGGATGTTGAATTGATAGCAATTTTCCAATTTCCTATATGAATGATTCAATTCAATTTGATTCAACGGGTTACATTACATTACATTACATCCATCCATAGTAAAAATTTATATTATATAGATATAGATATATTATATAGATATATTATATAGATATATTATATAGATATAGATATAATTTATATAATATATTAGTGTTAGTATTATTAGTATTAGTACAATATGTCATTTATTGGAACTAAATTTTCAATGGTAAACAAAAGGGAAAATAATACAAAAGCAAACTATATCAAAAAGAACAATAGACTTCACTAATAGAAAGACAAGAACGAGAGAACAAAGAACAGTAAATGATGAAAGAAATACAAAAGTGATAAACAATACAACACCTAGACGATAGAAGTTTTTTTTTTATTAAATAACAACAACAACAACAACAACAACAAAAAAAAAATCAACAAATCAAATAAATCGATTGTCTTTTTTTACTTTTTGACATCATTTTCAATTGATTGATTTATTGATTGATTGCTGTATATCAATGGGCAAGTGTAATAGAATAAAAATTCGGTTTTTTTTTTGGTTTTGTTTTGTTTTAATATATTATTATTATTATAAAAAATCTTAAAATGTTTAATTAAGAATGCACAGCTATTTTAACGTTTTACAATAGTTAAACTTTACAAACGTTGTTTATATACAAGTAATAAAGAATGTATATTATTATTATTATTATTTCGTAAGAGTTTTGTCGAGTGATACATACTAGTATATAGATAGATCCTAGTAATTCTATATACTTGTATGTATGTATATATTTATATAATGTTTATACCACGGCAAATTGGGGATTTGTATACTACACATCTTGTATTCTTTATTCTGTAAATGTATATGTATATGTATATGTATATGTATGTACCTGTGAAGCAGTAAACTAAAAAAGAACAATTGTGGCCCTGTCGTTACATATACACTAAATGTATGATACTACATCTATATATATATATATATATATATGAACAAAAAAAAATATTTTAAAAATTTTTTTGATTGTCTACAATCAGACAATGAATTAAAAATGTGCATGCAGGAACATTGCTAAGGGAACGAACCGGTAAAATCAGAAAAAAAAACAAGACGACAATTTATTTTATTTTATTTTATTTTAATTTTTAATTGATTGATTGATTGATTGATTGATTGATTGATTGATTGAATTTTTTTGTCAGCTTACAAATTAGGTGAGAAATTGCCACAACATTCAATTTCTTAAGTAATTTTTAGTTAGTTTGTACTTTGCTAAATGCTAAATGTAGTAGTTTTTTTGTGTGTGTGTGTGTGTGTGTTTTTTTAAGGAAGATTAGTTCTTAGTTCTTAGTTCTTAGTTCTTAGTTCTTAGTTCTTAGTTCTTAGTTCTTAGTGGCAGTTTAGGGTTTATTATAGTGTATGTGTGTACCTGGGTATGGAGGGGGTGGAGAGATGTCAGGGGATTTGATCATTAGTATCACCATTAGTTTCATCGATTACCATTAGTGGTATAATGAATAATCTATATATGAATTGTTTTTCTTTTTTTTTTTTTTTTTTTTGATTACAATTTCTAATGTTTAATATCTTATACAATCATTCCAACTAACGTTTATATTTGTTTTCGTTTATTGGTTGAATTTTAAATTTTATAATTTTATAATTTTATAATTTTATAATTTACTTGAAAGGAATGTTGAATGAATGGCAATAGAATCAAATAATAGAAACTTTTTTTTTTTTTGAATTTTGAATTTTGAATTTTGTTCATTTCAAAAACCCCAATGGTGGATCCACCTGTGAGAATCACATGAGACTGGGTAGTGATAAAATATTTATCCAGTGGGGTTTTAAATTAACTAAAAGGAAAAAGAAAACATTTAAGACGTTTTACCCCTATATATGGCCAGTGCTAATGCTAATGCTAGTGCTATTGCTAGTGCTAGTGTACATAATAATAGAGTTATTAGTTAAGAAACCACGTTATTGTAAGATGAGGCCCTTAATTTCAATAGAGAGATGTTTGTTGAAAAAGTTACTATCACTATCACACACCCCCCCCCCACCAATAATAGATAGGTTAAAGCAGGGTAACTCGACATTTTATAATTTATATGTATGTATGAAAAGACAAAAAAAAAGAACAAAAAAAAACATCATCCAATGTTAATGTCTCTCTTTAGTTGTTACTATAACTATAGCCATATAATGACTGTACCATTATTTAGTGGAGTTATTCCCTTGTTTTGTTCCTTTGTAAGAATTTCTCTCGTATCATTGATTCGCCGAACAGATTTGACACTAGTAATAGATATAAAAAAAAACAACGAACAACGAAAAACGAAAGAAATACATTAAAACAATATA
Organism: Ambrosiozyma pseudovanderkliftii; assembly: GCA_003707895.3. Taxonomy (NCBI): domain Eukaryota; kingdom Fungi; phylum Ascomycota; class Pichiomycetes; order Pichiales; family Pichiaceae; genus Ambrosiozyma; species Ambrosiozyma pseudovanderkliftii. The sequence continues at coordinate 97,265 of PPLW03000037.1, forward strand.
CTTTAAATCTAGTATACTTTTAGTGTGTCAATTTTAGCTTTCCAGGTTAATGGAGAAATGACAAATATTAGCTTGTATCAATCAATGTACATGGAACAAACTCATTTTTTTTTTTTTGTTGTTTTTGTTGTTTTTGGCTTTACAAACCAAACTCATCTCGTATAATACAAACTACTTTACGCTTGAATCTTATTGGTTGATTGATAATAAGGTACAGGTCTAGTCTCTCGTAAGTTCAATTTACTGTCTGCATAATCAATCACCATTTTCGGCTAAAACTCAGGGGCATAACTCCAAAAGAAGAAAGGGGAATTATTTTTTTGGGACTTTTGTATGTATGTGTGTGTTTTTTTATTTGTTTCTCTTTCTCTTCAAATTATGTCCTGAAAAACACCAAGGTACTGTCGGTACAGTAGAGTTCAAAACAAAACATCTGGCGATATCTTACATGAATCATATGATTTCAAAGAACAATTTAACGTATCGTAATTTGAATTTTGAAGTAAAAAGAAAAGAAAAGAAAGAACTAAAGAAATAAAAAGCCCTCCATTTAAAAGAAATAGAACATGTCAATTGAAATGAAATACACAGAAGGAAATAACTGAAATCGTTTCAATACAACAGTTTGTGCAAGAGAGAACTACCATTTTATCCTATTGGATTTAACTTGAAATGAAAACAAAAAGACAAAAAGACAAACAGACAAAAAGACAAAAAAACAAAAACAAAATAAAGACCTTTTGTATGAGTCAATTGTTTCGTCTCTTAGTAATTTGTCTTGTATTCACGTTTCCTTTTCTTTTTCCCCCCCCCTTTCTCTCCAGTTCATTATCAGTAAAGAATATACTATCAATCTATCAGTGATAGTGAGACTCTTTGAGAATAAAAGAAAAGAAAAGAAAATGAAAATGAAAATGAAAATGAAAATGAAAATGAAAATGAAAATGAAAAGAAAAAACACGATATAAACTCATGTACAAATGAAACGAACCTAATTGTTGAAGCGATGAGAGACACAATAATCGAAAACAGAATTAAGGCCCGGATTTAGCATTACCTAATTAGGAAAAGTTTCCTTTCCTCTATAACAAAAAAAAAATTTTTGTTTTTTTCCTTCCACCCCTCAATATGCCTTCATTGAATATATATTGAATGAATATATATTACAAATGTTATATGAAAAGACAGTAATATGGATTAATTACAATTAAAATGAAAAGCCAAGTGATGTTGTTGATGATATTACTACTACACTACTAGTATATGTTCTATAAGTCATGTGTGTTAGTGTAAGTGAATGTATGTTCCGAACGGATGTACATTATAGGATATATTCACTGCTGATCAAAAAGCGTTATATGACTTGACAAAAAGTTTTTTTTTTCTTCTTTTTGTTCTTTTGTTAGTTCACTTAACTGTTATGAAGTTTGTGAGTGAAGATTTTTTTTTTCTGGTTACATACATACAATAAAGATACACAACACAATACAAAAAGAGTTAGATATGTGGGTATTTGAATTCAACCGTAGGGTGTATAAATAATAGATTGTCTACGTTGAAAATTATTTGTCCACTGCAGTGGGATGCAAGTTGTGTGGAGAATTGTTTGTCGACAATGGCTTTGAAAAACTTTAATCGATTTAATTATTAATTATTAAATTACTAGACAATCTGGCTGGCTGGCTAAATTACCCAATCGTTCTAGCACTAGTGTACTAACACTAGTGGTAGTGGTGGGTCTTCGATATACATCAAATTTGGTCTAATTAGAAGAAAAAGTGGAAGGTGTAAGAATCTAGAAGGAAAACTTTAATTCTGTTGTTTTCACTTCCCTTTTATCTATGTTTCTCTATATACCTCTCAATCCCCCCCCTTCATCCATTGTATTATGATGTATGAGTTTGTACGTATAAACTGAAGAACCAATGAACCAGCCAATACTCTCTACAGGTATACTTACTTCAACACAACACATGCTTTAGATGGATGGCCATGAAAAAAGGTAAACCGCTCAAACCACACAGTCTAGATCTAGTTTACTATTTTTTTTTATTTCTTTTGTATGTGTCTTGTGTTTTGGTCTTTTTAACTGACTCATGGTACAAGACAGGTATATAGTATATCTTTCCTTTAACTATATTAGTCTATAGTTTTTCATGAAGCTCATGAAACTAATATATATGTCACACTAATTTTTAAAGTAATGGGTTAATGATATAAATACAAATGTTATTTTCCCAGTTACATCATTAGTTCCATCACCCACCCCTCCTCCTCATCTAAACCATTCAATAACAATAGTAAATTTACTTTAATGTTTAATTTTGAAAGAAGAGGTCATTTTGTTCACATTCCGTTAGTTCCATTTTTTTTCCTCTTGTTTGTTGTGTTTGTTTTGTCTTGCTTGAAGAGGGGGGGTGTTTTTTTTTTCCTCATCACTGGTTAATTTAATGCAAAGTTGGGAATGATGGTCTTTTTTTTTTTTTTGTTGATTGTAAACAATGAAAACCATAAATTGGATATTGGCACTAAACTCAAAACAAAATAAAAACACAAACACAAAAAAGACAAAAAGCAAAACTTTTATGTATAAGCTAAAGTTAAACACCTCCATTACACTAACAAATACACTCACACTCACACTTACACTATAATCCCCCCACATTACCCATTGCATTGTATGATACCTATGGTATAATACGTAATACAACCGTGGTTGTATGATTGTATTTATAAAATATGAGATATTTTATTTCGGTGATTTTACTAGAAAACCTTCTTACATTCCCCTTTGTTTTCTTTTTTCTTTTCTCTTATTATTATTCTTCTCAAACCAGGTGAAAGAAGAAAACCGATGAAGAGGTTTGCTGTGGATAAATGATTTAATTGTTTGTTGTTTTTGCAGATGAGAGTTTGAAAGGTATCAAATTATTAATGACAAGCTAATTGTCATATTGGAACATATTGATTTTCCCTGTTGACTTGGTTTTGTTTTCTTTTCGGACGATCAAAGAATAAAATTATTAATTGTGTTTTTGTGTTTTCGTAAGTTTAAAGTGTTCTTGAAGTATGTGTCTTTGTGTTAGGAAAAAACAAGGTTACACAAAAACAAATTTAATAGAGTAGGAAAATACACACTAAATCTAAATTTAAGTTAACCAACTACCGAGTGTATGAGTAAGTGATTTATATTAGTTCATCTATTGACCATCTAATTTAACTATTTATGTACCTGTCCATCTATTTCTATATCTATATCTATATCTATCTCTGTCTCTATCTATCTATCTATCTATCCATCTATCTCTATCTATCTATCTTTTTATCTATTTATCTTCAATAGCAATCTTCCCAAACTGGTTCTCAAGCGGCTCGTCCGAATTGGTGCAAATATTATATATCTGCCACTCGACAATTTCTTTAATGTAACAATGCACAAAACAAAGTTTAGTGTGGGGTTTGTCTACACGTATACAACCTTGTTGTCTAGTGCTTTTTTTTTTTGGTTTTTTGTTGGTACTGATATATATATTTATTATATATGTGTATATTCTCGGAGTTGGATTGACTGAATTCACGGAATGTGTAGTTGAATTCTTTTCTATTCTATTCTACTTTGGTGTTTTAAATTTCATAATTGTGTGGAATTAATAACCAACCATTCAATGATGTTTGACAATCGTATTAAAAGAAAGAAAAAATACAGAAAAACAACCAATGAAGAATATATATAAATTAGTTCTAGAAAATCAATTTTAAGGTGTCCGTCTCTGGGTTTCAATTAATTTTGTCGGTTGTCGTCAACCAATTTTGTTTCTGTTTGTTATTTTTCACTTTGACTTTGTAAAACTTTATCACACAGTAAAAAAGTAAAAAAAAAATGTGTTTCTGTAATTTTCTGTAAGTCGTCACTAATTATTACAACTTACTGAGTCTCTAAGAGAGGAGATTGTTGTTAAAGTGTACTAAATCGGTACCTGAAAGTATCAGATTTTGGTTAGTCTTACTTTCCTAAAACAACTCATTATTTTTATGGAAATGGCTTCATTTTTTTTCATTTTCGGTCAATTCATTTTCGTTTGCTGTATATGGAAATTGAATAGTGACAAGTTCGAATTCAAGTTCAATTGAATTTGAATTTTGAATTTTGAATTTTGACCTTTGAACTTTGAACCGACATTCCCCAGTTTTCCCATTCTTTGACCCCATATTATAAATACTGTACCTACTTTAATAGCAATTGAGAGAATTATTATTGTAATTGCTTGTGTTTGTCCCCTGTTTTTTTTTTTATTATTATTATTATTATTCGGTTGTTTAGTATATATAGACTAGTGTAGGTTTTGTATTCTTTTTTTCGTTTGTGATAGATAGATAATACATCCAATCTTTTTTGTTTATCATTAAGGTTTAGTACAGTTACTTTGTTCCTTAATTCAATTTAACTAAAAACCATTCACAGCCTCATATTTATAATCTCATTGATTGGTTCAATCGCCATTATATATTTGAATTGTCTTTGTTTGGTCATTTTTTGTCTTTTCTTCTATTTTAAAACTTGCTAATTTTGGTCTAATTGCATGATTTTTTTTTCATATATCTGTTTCTTTTACAGACTAATACATTACAATTAATTGCTTAAAAATTGACTCATAAAGGGCTATGTTTCAATCTAAAAAAAAAACACTAAAAAACACAATTAGATTAATTTTTGATAGGTATAAAAAATCTAGTAGTATACAAATTATAATTATAATTTTCATTAAACTAATTCAGGAACCAACCAAGTTTGTTTAATAAATGTTATTATTATTTCTTTTAGTGAAAAGCAATTAATGTCTCATTTGGTTGTATGTGTTTGTAACATTTTCTTTTTAAACTTTTTCACACTACCCATGAAAGTGTATGCACTTGTCTGTAATAGGTAACATTTAATTATCAATCTGGTGCATTGGTTATACCTATCCATTCAATTAGGATGATGATGGTGGTTATATTGACTATCGTGGTTATGAATATGCTGCTCCGGTGCAGGTACAGTTGCAGGTTGCTTTAATTGATAGTACTTCTTATCCATTTGTGTAGTGAAATTAGGGGAATTGATATTATGATACACATGTGTCGATGCTGGTGCAGGAACAGATGCTGACACGGGCACAGATAATTTAGGTGGCTGGACTTGTGTTTGTGGAGGTGGAAGTGGTTGCGAATTGTGGCCTTGGGTCAATATCGGATGACGTATTAAATTATTAGTAGTTGTATTAGTTGTATTTGTATTTGTATTTGCATTATTATTATTATTAAGGTGTGGTTCCACTGTAGTAGAGGGAGATGGATGAGTCGATGGTACTAGTTGTTGCGCTTGGGCTGGTTTGGAATTGTCATTAGCCGTATGGACTGCGTATGGTATATGAGCAGGATTATTTGTCGGTGCAGTATTGTTGTAATATCCGCCGTAAACTCCATCGTTATTGTTCGGATACTGTCGATGCTGGTAGTACTCAGGCGGGTGATAGGCATATTGCGGATGTTGTTGTTGTTGCGGTGGAGTAGGGTTCATTGGTACAGGAGGTTGCTGGTGTTGTTGGTGGGGATGTGGAGCAGGAGCTTGTTGTGATAATATAAACCCAGAAGGTGTAGCATTAGGTACTGGTGACTGGTGGAGTTGTGGTGGTAACTTATTTGTATCATTGATAGGAACTGTAGTTGACAGTGGCATTTGCGGTGCAGGAAGTGGTTGTTGATGCTGGTTTGTAGAACACGTACCTGCAGGAAGATTTGCCTGCGGTGATGATTCTGGAGGCATCGTTGGTATGTTGTCATTGCCAGACACTGAAGGTGTTGTGTTACTGGTGGATGACGGTGGAGCACTCATTTGCATAGGCACAGCCATGTTATTCTGTTGATTTTGGGGTTGAGGTTGAGGTTGAGGTTGAGACGAAGATAGGTAATCGTCAGATAATTGTTCATTGAAATCAAACACAGGATTCCATCCATTGTTTATACTATCCATGTTGTTCAATTGTGATAAAAACTGTCTTGGATCGTCAATGGATGGTTGTTTGCCTAAATCAGAGACAAGATACCCAATAGATGTTCTACTGGCATTTGTATCTTCAAAGGTATACTCATTTCCGTGAGCTTGTGGGTGTACATGTGGTTGACCTTGTGAACATTGGTTTGAAACTCCAGAACTGTCACCGTTGACATCTCCATTAGTATGAATAGCCATTCCATTGGACCCTGGTATTGGACCAGTGGTTCCATTGTTGTTATTCATTGGAGAAATGGCAGATGAACTGTGGCCTGATTGATTACTATGGTCATTTTTAGTGTTTAATGGTTCAAATGTACCCCCAAATAGTAAAGTCTCTGGTTCTAGACCGAGTTCAGCACCACTGCGTTCTGGAGGTGTAGTGAAAAATGTTCCCGCCCAGGCATCGTGTCTTGGAAACTCGGACAAAGAACTGTTGATAGCCTCTGAGAGTAAAACGTCAAAGTCATTGTTCAAGTATCCAGTAGCAATCTCCACGCGTTGCTTCTTAGTTGGTTCTTCACTATTAGTGGATTCACTGCTTTGCACTTTCTGTGGTTCAATGCCTGTACCTAATAAACTCTTCAACAAAATCTTTTGATACGATTTGTTCTCGTAAATGGTTCTAATCAAATACGCATAGGCATTGGTCAAAATTGATGTATCCTTGGAACTCTCTAAAATCTTGATGATATCAACTATACATTGGTTGGCAAAGCTAGATATCTTTTTATCTGTATTGGACAAATGGTACATCATCATATCAGCCACTGCATACAATGAGAAATCGGAAAACATATGCAATCCAGAGAAACTCAAATTTTTCCAAGTGTTATCAGCAGTCATAATGATGTACAACATACATGCTGCTCTGAATGTTATACCCCATGATGGATAATAATCTGGTGAATCCTTCTCATCACCATCAACATTACCACCTTTTTTGCCATTTTTATCTGTAGATGACTTATTGTTGTTCCTCAACCGTCTCATGATATTCTCCTTATGAATTTTAATCAGAAAAATACAATGGTACACAGACATACCAGCACTGTAAAAAGTGTTCTTTTTAATGGCGTGAGCATCGTATTTCAAACTCTTGGGTAATTTATCAAACCATTTACTCAACATAATATCGTTTTGTTTCACTAAATGGTCATACGGTTCGTTGGCCCTTGACAACGAATTGATCTTGGTTTGGTTACTCACAACCATTCTGATCAAATCAGCAAATCTACCCGAATAACTGACAAATTCAAAGTATTGGTCACTGATCTCATCGACTCCGTCAAACACAAAATCGTCTCTTTTAATCGGTTCCACATCTGAATCCCCGGTTTTAATCATCGCAGGCCGACCACAGCACATAGCGTATGCACAATCACGAACTTGTAGATACCAATAGAGAATCTTGTACATTTTCTTCTCATATGTGGATAGAAATGGATTGTTTGATTGATCTCTGTGGAGTCCAAACTCGTATGCTCGTGACACTGCCAGGTTATCAAAGTATGAAGGGCCCTTGTGGTCCATCGATGAAGTGCTACAACTGAACAATATAAGTGATTGGATAAGTGGGATAGGTTCAGAGTCATCAAATCCAGCATGATACAGCATAGTAGCCTTCTTGTACAAGAGTTTACCAATGTTGTCATTGCGCTGTTTCTCCTGTGGGTCTGATATTCGATTCCCATGGATTCGACAACCAACTAGCAACACACATTGGAGCAACACAATAGACGGAGGTTTCGTCAAATCCTTGTAATCTTGTAAGAATTGCTTTTTATTGATGACATAGTTCAGTTGTGAGTTGAATTCAAAGAATAAGTTGATGAATTTCCAACAAATCTCCTGTGATGGTAATGTGAAACAATTGGACAACATCAATATCTGGTAATCCAACTCATCGATGCGGCCAAACTTCCTTGGCGGTAGTTCATTGTGGAACTTGTCTAACAATGCCACCCTCAATGGAGATGAATTCAAATGGCCATAGAACCGTTTGAATTTTCGAATTTGATCGTGTTGCTTTTTAATAAAAAACTCAGGATCCAATTTGATCTCATCCAATTTACAATCGGCAACATTCAACGTGTCCACATATTTCGGTATTCTAGTGGGGATGCCAGGTGCTGTGTTCAATGGAGTGGCATTCAACACGACATTGTTTGTGGTAGTTTTACTAACCACCCGTTTCTTTCTAATGTACACGACACAGTCGTAACCTAGTTGTTTGCAAGCTGAACAAGTTTCCTTTGTCTCATCAGTTTCAAAGAGATCACATTTGACCTTCCTTTGATGGCACGCTGAACACACCTTCTTTGGTTTAGGAACCTTTTTATTGGAACTGTTGTTAGCGTTGGTTGTAGTTTCATGCTTAATCTTAATTGTATTATTCGAGTCTGTATCGGAAGATAATGTGGTCTCCCTTGTTCGTTTCCGTGAATTCAAGGACATTCGAGTATCGTGATATTGTGGGTCATAAGATAGCGTCAGCTAGTTTCAGTTGGTAAATCGATATATTTTTCGTGCACTGTGTTGTAATGGCGATACAGTGGGGATAATTGGTAGCAAAGGTATTCAGATGGAGGTGATTATTAATGAAATGGTAGAGTCTTGATCTTGATCAGATAGATAGGTAACTATTGTTTCGAATCAAAAAAAAAGAAAGAACTCCAGTAAATTTCAGAGCAAAGAGTTGAAATTGACAAAAAAGAAAAATGAATAAATAACAAAGGGACAAAAGCGGTGAAAAAGTTTTTTTTTTAAATTAAAATTGAGATAATTGCGTTTCAAGGTTAAATTGATCAAACAAGTAAAATTACAACGAAAACAGTGTTAAAATGTAGTTTTAATCAGGTATACACAGATAGTTATCATATATTATGTTGTAGAAATAATGGTTTGAGTAGTCCAAAAAAAATAGAAATCAAAAAAAAAAAAAAGAAAGGTTACTGTGCGGCTTTTGTTGGCGGGAAGGAAGAGAGAAATTTCAGGTTCAAGTTATTACACACCCTTATTTGGTGGTGTTAAACCTTGTGCTATCCCTCCAGTGGTACCACTGATGTGTTGCTTCGGTATAGAAGATGCTGCTGTAGTGTTTATAGCAGCTGTCGTTGGAGTGATCATGCTGATGGTCATTATCACCACTAGCAGGTGAAGCAGCAGACAGTAACCGACGAAAATCAATCTGGTCACTTTAGTGGACAACACGACATTGACACCTTGAATGAAGATTCTCTCAAATGGTGAGATCTTGGAGTTGATTCTCTTTGTCTCCATTAATCTGAATTGTTCAATTGGATGAAGTTCATTCTCGTAAGTTTCGTTGTATCTTTTTTCAATGTCTGTGGAGAACGATGAGGATGAGGTTTTACCAGTTTGAGTTTTATTAGATGTACCAGAAGGGTTAGTGTCCTTGTGATGTTGTAAAAATCTCATTCTCTCGTATAGTTCTCTGTTGTCTGATTTCAAATTGTTAATCTCCCGTTTCAATTCCACAATCTTGCTGAATTGTTTCTTGGATTCCTCTTCCAATTCCTTGTTCTTCACTCTGAATCTATCACGTTGTTGAGTAATGATTGGTAAAATCGATGAATCCTGCACAACGTTAGCGTCAATGACACTGTTAGCAGTAGCGTTTAATTGGTTACCGCCAGCTATTGATGACGCTGGTGAGATACTCTTCTTCGAGGTCATGATAGTGCTTGGAGCGATTGATGAAATCATAGACATTGTCTCCCATTTATCGGCATTGTTACTGACCCCATTCTCCACGTTCAACAGATCAGATTCTAATTTAGTGTTCATCTCCTTTAATGTCTCCAATTGTTTAAATGAATCTTTCAATTGATTACTCAATTCAGTGTTTTCCTTGGTTAATTCCTCGTTCTTGGATCTGAATTCAATGATCTCATTGTTCAATTTCTTGTTTCTTTGAACAATGGCGGAGTCAATCACTTGTGTATTGTTCGCTCCTGGCTCAGTGGAGGCATCTTCCAAGTTCAACCCATCACCGAAACCAAATTCAATTTGTTTCAAATTCTCCAATTCGGTTTTAATGTCATCGTAGTTCATTGTCTTGATTTTAATCTCCTTCAATGATTCAATCTCCAAGTTCAATTGGTTGATTTCTCTGTTTAAACTGTCAAATTTCTGCTTGTCTTGCAATTTCAAGCCATCTAAATTCTTCCGTTCCCGTTCTAATTTGGCAATCAACAAGGCATTCTCAGATTCCAAGTCCAAGATTTGTTTATTGTTGTTCTCCTTGACCTTATCCATTTCCGCTTGAGACTTCAACACACTCAAATCACGACGAAGTTCTTCGTTTCTCTTTTCAAGGTCCATCGTTCTCAACTTGTATGTGTCTAGGTCTCTACTGAGTAATTCAAACTCCATGGAACTGATGGTTTTATCCTTCAAATCATCGTCCTTGATGGTTTCCTTGATGTCATCGGTGTTTGCGTTGTTGCCATTGTTGTCATCCAAGCTGTCAGTCAATGTCTTGTGATCGTGAACAGAGTCGTCATCATCATCATCACCACCAAATGTTCTATTTTGCTTTTTCAATCTTAACTTCATCATCTCTTCATTGACTTTTAAGTCTTCAATTTGCTTTTTCATCTTGGAAATGGTGTTGTTAAACCCCTGTTCCTTTTTAAACCAATTCAATTCCTTCTCTTCCAACAATGATTTAAATTCATCCTCTTTGGCCTTGACTCTAGCATCACCGACACGTTTCACATCTGTTTCACTTCTTTGTAGTTTAGCCTTCAATTGATCGTAATCGGCAAATTTCAACAATTTCCCCTCAAGGGCATCGTTTTGTTTCTTCAAATTGTCCAACTCTGTGAGTGAACTCAATGCGTCAAGTGACAAGGTCAACAATGGCTTTGGATCTGGTGCTTCACTGATGGCACGGTACACTGAGAAAAAAGTGTTTTCAATGAGTTTGTTCTTCTTGGTCAATGAATCAATTTCATTCTGGTAACTCTTTAACAGTTTATTAATCTGAGACAACTTCTCCTCGTGTTCCAATTTCTTAAATTTCTTAGTGGCAGATGCCAACTCCTTTCTGGAAGCGAGTGACGTTGATTGGTTTGATTGGATCTCTAACCCATTAGTGTCTAATTGCTTCTGTAATGTAGGTAGATCAATAATAGCCCAAGAATTCAAGGCCTTTTCAAATGAACTGATGGAATTAAGTAAACTTTCAGAGTCTGTCATATTAGCCAGGTGTTTTCTTTTTTTTTTCCTTTCTTTCTTGTTTCCCTTGATCTTACAGTATTTGACAATTATATATGAATGAATGGATGAATATCAATTGTTAGTAAAAAAAAATTAGAAATAAAAGGAAAGAATGAAACACACACATAGATTGAAAGGTTCATGTCCAACATAAACACGTCAATTTTGCTTTCTTCGTTGTTTTGTGTCGTTATGTTCTCCAGCGTGTGAGGCAACATGAAATCGACGCGACTAGACAGAATAAACGTCTAATAGTCCAATAGTCCAATAGTCCAATCGACGTGTTTTGTCTGTGAACCTTTCGAATTCGAAAAAGAAAACGAAAAAAAAAATTTAGCGGACAGGAGGACAAGGACAAGCCAAAACAAAAGGGTTTGAATCAGAAAAAAAGGTATACACAGATCTGTATTGACGGTGACAATTGATTACACTAACGCAGCTGTTTAGATCTGATACCAATCAATCAGTTTTGATACAATTTCATTACAGTGACTAACAACAACAATGTTTGGTAGATCGAATAACACCACGAGTGGATTTGGTGGGTTTGGTTCCACCGCTACAAACAGTTCTCCATTTGGTTCGACTGCTAATGCCAACACAAACAATTCACCATTCGGTGCCAACAACAACAGCACAGGTGGAGGGTTATTTGGTGCGAATAACAATACTACTGCCACAGGTGGTGGATTGTTTGGTGGTGCAGGAAATACTGCCAACACTGGCAACACCAGTGGTGGGTTTGGATTTGGATCAAACACCACAAACACAACAAACACATCACCATTTGGAAACACCAATGCTGCAGGAACATCTGCATTTGGTGCCGCTAGTACTACTGGTGGTACAGGTGGTGGATTGTTTGGTGGTGCCAACACTGGGTCTGCATTTGGTTCTGCCAATGCAAACACATCACCATTCGGTGCCAATAACACAGCAGGTGGGTTTGGCACCACCGGTGGACTGTTAGGTGGTGCTCGTGCCAATCAACCTAACAGAGGTTCTTCAGTGACTCCATTCAAACCTCACGTGGAGAGAGATGCCACCAATGGGACATGTTCGTATCAAAGTATCTCTTGCATGCCAGAGTATGGGAAATTTTCATTTGAAGAGTTGAGATTGCAAGATTACATTGATAACAGACGGTTCGGTAACGGTAACACTGCCAATGGTGCCGCTGGTGGTTTTGGTGGTGCCACAAATACAGGATTTGGTGCAAGTAATGCCAACACATCTGGTGGATTGTTTGGTGGTGCTAACACCAACACTGGTAACACTGGTGGGTTGTTTGGTAACACTGGTGCTAATAACAATTCAATGCTAGGTGGTAACAAACCAGGTGGTTTGTTTGGTACATCATCGGGTTCGTCTCCGTTCGGTGCAAACAACAATTCCACTGGGTTTAGTGGATCCAATGCATTCGGTAACAATGCAGCTAACACTGGCTCAGCATTTGGTGCTGCAAATAACAACACTTCATTTGGACAACAAAACACAACCACTGGATTCGGTACAAACAATTCAAGCTCACCGTTCGGACAAACCACCAACAATAACATCTTCGGTGCTAATAACAATAACAACAACACCGGTGGAGGATTATTCGGTGGTAACAACAATAACAATGCCACAACAGGTGGTGGTTTGTTTGGTAGTAATAACAACGCCAACAAGACTGGGTTTGGGTTTGGAAACAACACCAATAATAACTCCACCGGGTTTGGTGTGAACAACAATAACAACACTGGAGGTGGATTATTTGGTAACAACAATAACACTAATACTACTGGTTTTGGTGCCAACAACAACACTGGTGGAGGTTTGTTTGGAAACAACAATGCAAACAATAACACCACTGGTGGAGGATTATTCGGTAACAACAATGCTAACAATAATACTGGTGGTGGTTTGTTTGGAGCTAATAACAACAATACTGGTGGAGGTTTGTTCGGAGCTAACAACAATGCAAACAATAACACTACAGGTGGAGGATTATTTGGTAATAAACCTGCTGGTGCCACCGGTGGTGGATTATTTGGAAACACCAATAATAACAACACTTCCATGGGGTTCGGTGCTAATAACAATACCACTGGAGGAGGCTTGTTTGGTAACAAACCAGCAGGTGCCACTGGTACCACTGGATTTGGCGCCACTAATAACAATGCCACTGGAGGTGGATTATTTGGTAACAAGCCAGCTGGAACCACCGGTGGAGGCTTGTTTGGCAACAACAACGCTACCACAGGTACAGCTGCTGGTGGTTTATTTGGTAACAAACCTGCTGCTCCTGCTGGTGGCGGATTATTTGGTGCTAATAACACAACTAACAACAACGCTGCTGGTGCCACAGGTGGGTTGTTTGGTAACAAACCTGCCGCAACTACTATTGGTGGTGGTTTGTTTGGTAATAATACAAGCAATAACAACACTGGTGGTGGTTTGTTTGGCAACAAGCCTGCAGGTGCCACTGGAGGTTTATTCGGTAACAACCAACAACAGCAACAAACTGCTGGTGGATTTGGATTTGGACAACAACAACAATCATTACAATTACAACCAGGTCAACAAGCTCAGGCTGCCGCTCAAAACCCGTACGGAGTGAATTCCCTCTTTACCAATGCCGCTGCCAACTTGTCACAACCAGTGGTTCAACCACCTCCAAAGGCACTTGCTAAACCAACCCGCCCAATTGAAAAGAAAAAACAAACATTGGTTGCAGCTTACAGATTGACTCCAAAGGCATTGTTTACTCCAAAGGAAGTGTTGTTGTCTAAGGCTGGAAGTATTGTTGCCACTGGTACCGCTCCAGAATCTGCCAATGCCACTGTTATCTCTGACACTACAAATGAATCTATTTTGAACACCAAGACGGAAGTGTTGAACGATGAATCTATTGACAACGCCATCCTGTCGAGTTGCATATTTGCTCCTTCTAGAAATGTCACAAAGTTGGTCATCGATAAGAGCAAACAACGTGATGCATTTGAAGGTTTAAAGACTGAAACTATTCTTCAACCACAAAAACAAGTGTCATTCCAAGTGGAACTTGCCAAGGGTGATTCAAACTCTGGCAAGGATGATGCCAACACTTCTACCACTACTGCTACATCACCTGCCGTCATTGGCACATCATCTGCTAATACGTCAAAGATTGATACAGAAGGTTTCGTTCTTGTTGATAAATCGGATGCCTCCATTGGATTCTCGTCTCCAGAGAAATCGTCTGTCGACGTTGATGTGTTATCATCGACTCCAGTGAAGAGCGGTTCAGTAACCGGTTTGGCTATTGACAACCCAGAGGAGCCATTTGCATCTGTTAGATTGCCAAACGAGTACTACACGGTTCCTTCTATTGAGTCATTAAATGAATTGTCACCTGTTGAATTGACCCATTTGAAGAACTTTAAAGTGGGTAGAAAAGGTTACGGTGAAGTTGAGTTCTTGAAACCATTGGACTTGACAGCAATTTCTTTGTCCGCCATTCCTAATGTAATCAGAATCTCCAAACAATCATGTATCATCTACCCTGATAATGAAACTAAGCCAAGTGTCGGTGAAGGATTTAATATTCCAGCTAAGGTCACTATGGAAAACTGTTTCCCATTAGCTAAGGACTCTAAAACTCCAATAACTGACCCTCATCATCCTGCATTCAGAAAGTATATCAGAAAATTGCACAATATTCCAAGAACCAAGTTTGAAAGCTATGATCCAATGACTGGTACTTGGGAATTTGGTATTGAGCACGTCTGATGTCAATTTTAATACCAATATCACAACTGTAAATTATATACGAATAAACTTTTTTTCCTGCTACTATTTTTTCCTTCTTCTTAGCCTCTACATATTCAACGTGTATACTATATTTATATATATAATTAACCCAATGAAAATATGATTAATTGAACATAGTATCTGATCTGACCTATCTTCTGCCATATTTTGTTCGCGTGTCTGTAAGCCTCTGGAAAACGCGTTTGAGAGGGCGAAACAAAAAAGGTAAACAAACCAAAGTAGAGCTAAAAGGGTAAACACAGAAAGTTGGTTGATCAAGGACAATTACATACTCTTAAATTGTGTTAATAAAAACAAATACTTTTCAAAATATAAACAGTATAGCATGTCCGATCCAAGGAGATACTCACTGTCTGTTTTGGAGACAGGGAAAGTGAAAAATAAAGAAAACCAAGATCCAAAGTTTGAATTCAAGTCTAGAAAACCAAATAGACGTCACACATTAGTACCACAAAGAAGTATCTTAAAACAGACAAACACAGGAGGTAATGGTGAATCAGATAACGATAATACCAATCATACTATTGCAATTGTTCCAGGTTCGCAATTTGAAAAAAGAAGGGTGTCATTTGCACCTGAAGTTACCTTGCACAAAATCAACTATCAGGTTTATAAAAAGAAGAGCTCGTCTGGATTACAAAGAAGCAACACAAGATCAGAAAATGAATCAGGACAAGGTATTGAGAAGGCTAAGAGAAGAGACTCACTTCAGTTACTTGGTGCACATGTTAATGAGGAACAAAATGGTGCCAGTGATGATGGAATAGTTCCCCTATTCAATGCTAATAACAATGAACTTGATGATTTATTAATAGATGAAGACAATACCACTCAAACAATATCAATGGAACTCACTGATCAGATTAATATACAGCAAATGGAAATGAAGAAACAGTATCGGTCCCAAAATTCAACTGAACAAACCTCACATGGTTCTACAGAAAGCAAAGAAAATGATGATGAATTGAAATTAGGTGATGTGTTTTCAGAAGAATCGGAGGAACCCACTCATCCAGAAACCGTTGTTACTACTGATACTACTGCTGCTGTAACTGATGTGGTTGTCGATGTTGATGAAGATGAGGAAGAAGAAACCATGGAGTTGACTAAACCTTTCCAAAAAATCACTATTGCTACAGTTGAATCTAATAAACAAGCTGATACCGCTCATGATGTCAGTGCCATGGAATTAACTGAAGTTGTGGTACCAACGACTACGAAGAGTGTTATATTCATTTCCAACGATGTTGTTGAGGAAATATCCACTACTGCTGAGGAGCAAGATCAAGAGGATGAGTTGCCAATGGAGTTGACTCAGTCACTAAACACAGAAAACTCATCCGGATCGAATGATGCAATAGTTAATGATGATGATAATAATGATGACGATGAAGGGAACGATATGGAACTGACGGAAAGATTCACACCAGTAGCATTGTCTGATATTCATGAGGAAACTGAAGAACAAGATGAACAAGAAACTATGGAATTTACTCAAGTTCAAAGTAAGCCTGTCATCGTCCCGGAAACTGAGGCTGAGGCTGGGATCGAAGTTGAGGGAGGAGAAGAAGATGATGATGATTCTATGGCCATGGATTTCACTCAACAACAAAAAAAACCTATCCAAGCTCAGTCTCCAACATTACCAGAACCAAACAATCAACCACCTAGTACACCATCTCCTTCATTGAAGAGAATAAGAACTGGCGAAGACGGATCTCCTCAGGGTTCTGCAAAAAGTAATAAGAAAGTTCAATTAGAAGCTGTTCATGTCACAGGTATCAAAGATGTGTTACACTCTGAAAACCAGATTTTAGATGACTCAGTTCCTGATCTGTCTAAAAATGCCAATGTTGTAGATGAACATGACATTAGCATCTCTGATTCCATTAATGCAGATGTGTCGATGAATTCAAGTTTTGTCTCTGATCCCGTTGTTTCCACTGAAACTATCCCATTGGCTGAAACCACCATGGATTCCGAATACGATGATCAATACATAGATGATGAAGATGATGATTACATTAATGTGTCACTTCAAGCATTCTTAGACCATGTTCAAGTGCAATTCTATGATATGATTGGACCTTCAGAGAGAGAGTTGATTGTGGATAGCTATGATGCTCAAAACAAACCAAGTTTTATTGAATACGTTGATGCAGTGAATTCCATTCCTGATTTCCGGTACTTTGACCATTTGATCAAGCAGTATAAATCCAGTATAGAGAATATTCGGTCTATTGTGTCTGATTTTGAAAACAATGTTTTAGACAATAATCCAACATCCATTAGGGAGTATTTTGAACAATCTGAAGATTTGAGAAAAGACTTAAAGATCAATTATCAAGCATTGGCTAGTTTCGCCAGAAAGCAAGCTAAAAATGAAAACTTGAACTTCTTAATCAATTTATTGGAGCAATTGAAGAAATCTTATCAGAGTACCAATAGCCTATTGGATTCTCAATTGCACGAGACCTTGGAACTGAGAAAATCTCTTTTAGTGGATAGACAGAAATTGATTGAAAAGAAACTTGATATAAATAGACGTTTGAATACGTTAAGCAATCAAAAGAATGATTTTGACAGCATTGATGGTGATGAATTGTTGAAATTGAAGCAACGGTTATTAGATGTCAGTGGTAAGAACCAGGAATTGAATGAAAAATTGGAAAATGGTAAGAGTAATGTTGACCAGTTACACGGTAAAGTGCAGGACTGTGACTCCCGCCGGGAACAATTACAATTGGAATTGAAACAGCTGACAGAAGATATAAACAAGAACAAATTGCCTGATGTCAATGATGTGATGAATCTGAGAAAAGAGTTTGATAAATTGGAAAATGACACTAGAATGAAACTCGTTGAATTGAATGGTAGCTTATTGAAAATACAGGTGTGTGAGGTCATAGACATCACCATCAATTTACAAGATTTACAAGCATCTCCTAAAGTCGCTTATAGAGCATCTGGAAGTGATGTCTCGCTTATGAAGGGACAACTTGGTGTTGTGTACGACAAGTTTAAATCAAAATTGATGGGATTACCATTTACAACATTGAAGCAATACATTAAAAATGTGTCCAAAATGTACAAATCATTTGAGAAAAGTATCATGGAACTTCGGATTTTCCAAATGTTGTATCAAACTACCATCACGAAAGACGGTTTCATTAATTGTCTGTCTTTTGACAAGCCAAGATCCATTAAATTCAGTATGAGTGTTTCCGTTGACGATTTACTGAATGACGATAGCGAAGACGAAGGTATTAAAGTTATCACTTCTAAAATTTCACATTTGAGTAATGGTCACGATGGTGGTAAGGATAATTTACAACCTCAGGATGTGTTGAATGAGATTAAACAACGGGCCAGTGGTAAACACGTTGATTTTGTCAATAGAATTGTCATGTAACAATAATTTATACTGTATAATATTTTAATGTACTATTGGATAATCTGTTAAATAATCGGTAAGAAAGTGTATTTTTGTATAAAAAAAAGATGAGTGTATAAAAGGTAGATAAGTATCAAAGGATAAATTAACAATAATAATAAAGTTAACAATTGATAAAAATCGATAAAATAAAAAAATAACTCATATAAATAGATAATAAAAGAACACAAGATAATCTCTCAAAGAACAAGACAAAAGACAAGACAAAAAGCAAAACAGAAGTAAACACAAAAAAAAGGAACGGATCGATTGTGGAAGCGGGAAGTTAATTAGAGTTAATTAAATAACTTTAACTAATTTACCTAGTTCAGACTTCAAGTTGGAACTTAAAGTATCAATTTCCAAAGAATCAACAATAATTAATTTTTTGGAATCAATTGGAGTGAAATGGTTCAATGTCTTTTGTAAGTTACCCAACATTTGAGGTTTGGACAAACCTGAAATGACACTCCATTTGTCTAATTGACAAGATGACAATGATTCACTGCCTAAGATGAATGAATTTAAAATCATAGTGTGTAATTGGTACACGGTGGTTAATTCTTCAATTGGAGTGGAATCAGAGACTCTTTTCAAAATAACCATATTCTTCAAAAATTGATTCATTGAACATTGAGACCGTTTGAGTAATTGTAGTAAAAATTGGTAGATGCTTTGAGTGGAGTTGTTGAATTGAGGGTGTTCCATGATGATTTTACCAGTGATTGTTTTCAATAATAATAATTGTAATTGGTTTCTTTCATTATTAACTTGAGTGTTTTTAATTGTAAAGCTATTATTGGTATTGGTATTATTATTATTGTTATTGTTATTGTTGATGTTGTTGTATCTTGGTTGTTGATATGTGTAATTGTTGTTATTGTTATTGTTGTAGCTGTGTAAAGTTGAATAGTCATCTTCACAATCGGACATGTAGTCCTCATGATCAGAGACTAAATCTGGTAAATCATTGGTATTGCAAACATATTCATTTTTGGTTCCTAATTGTTGTTCTTGTAGTTGGTAAATTGATTGAACTACAGTCATTTTGTGATTGTTGTTGTTTTATCAATTTCTTTAATCAAAAAGAAAACAAACAAACAGTTGAAGTGGAAAGGAGGGGGGATAGAAAATGATAATGAAAAAATAAAAGAGAAAAAGACGAAACAAAGAAAGCTAAAGAAAAAGCACCCAAGTAAATCCTAAATAAAAAGAAAAATAAAATTTAACGATATTTGATTGTTGATGTGAAATACCGTTAGATAGATGAAAGGATTTTTTGTAAGAACCTAAAACCGGAGATAATGATGATAATGTAAAAAAAAGGGGGGTAGTAATTTGAGTTGATGTAGTAAAAAAAGAAGTTTATTAATTATGAAATTCTTCTCTCAAAAGGAATATATGTTCACCACAAAAAAAGAGGAAAATAAAGATGAAACAACAATTGAATACTTAAAATAGTTCGTTTTCTTTTTCTTGTAATGTAGTATATCTTTAAGAAAAAAAAACTTAATAAAAAAAGGAAGTTATTTGTAATCTGATTGGTATCTGAATTCAAAAAATCAGAAATTGACAACGGAAACGGAAACGTAATAGGACATTGTAACAGGGATAATAGTAAAAAGATTTAAAAGAGTAGAGTAGAGTAGAGTAGAGTGGAGTGGAGTAGGAGTAAAGCAGTTGTTTGATTGATTTGTTAGATAAAATTAACTAAATATATTGAATGATAATTAGTTAATATAACACTTGAGAGTATTTCATTAAATAAAATTTGAGTTTATGATTGGAATTATAGATTGGTATTAGTTTCGAAACGTTTCTTAAATTGGTAAATTGAAATTGAAAACGTAAGGAAACAAAATTATAAAAGATTAGACAAGTAATTGAACAGAAATTGTTGTTGTTATATAATGTCTAACTAATATTTGAATTAATTAATTGGAATTGTAATAAGTTTGGTAAATTGTAATTGTAATGGTGGTAAGAATAAAGGTTGAATAAATAGTAGTTGAGAATAATAATAATAATAAAGATTAGAATAAATGTTAATATATTAAAAAGAAAGTAACTAGTTATATATAATATAAAAGAATGACTATAATCAACGGTTATGACTGATTCCCCCTGTTCCCTCTTCCTCTTCCTCTTCCCTCTTCTCTCGTTTTAAATTCTCAAATTTTTGTATGAGGGAAAAAAGTGACTCAGACACAAATTTGAGTGGTTCACTACCAAATATATTATATTTAGTGACTCATATTTTATGGCTGTGTACAATTGGTGATTGAAAATGAGTCAAGGAAGGTAAAGGCCGAGATCGGTCAAAACATTTTGGGTCGATTGGTCTATTGGTCTATTGGTCGATGAGTCAATGAGTCGATGAGTCGATGAACGTTTTCTTTTTTTTCACAACTCTTTACCATAGATGATAGCGTCAACGTAACCTAAACCTTTCAAATTACCACCGTTCTTCACTCTACCTATCCGTTCAAATCCTAATTTATCCCAAATCTTACAAGATGCAACGTTACTCTCGTAGACTAGATTGAACACACTGTATTTGAAACCTAACTTTGGTGCATTGATCAAATACGATTGGCCCAACACTGATCCAATGGATTTACCTCTCTTTGCCACATTGACTAAAAACCCACCATTACAATTATGATTGGATCTACCAACGTAATTTGGTTTCACATAGTAACTACCTAAAAACAAATCACCTAATTGATCATTTGGCACTTGATCGATGCTATCGTATTGACCCTGTAACATGATAGCGACGAAATGAGAAAAATAATACCCAGTGAATGATTCATAATCCAACACTTCATCGAATGGGTAAGTGACACCATTTTCAATTTCCACATTTAACAGATCCATGATCTTTCTCACCAAAACATCAGGTGTCTCTTGTAAACTGTTAAATGGGAAAATAGTACAATCACTACCGTCCTTTAACTGGTAATGTAACACTTCAGTGATTCTCTTGTCCTGTGGAACTCCAGTTGACTTTGTCGATTTTGACCCGTATGCAGCTGACATTTTTTGTTATTTTGTTGATTATTGTAGATTAAAATATGGTTAATTGAAAATATGAATAAATCACTTCTTCAAATATACTTTATCATACGGATATATATATATATATCTATATATACTACTTAAAATATATATTACAATTGTTAGTTTAAAATTGTTGGTAATTTTCGTAATTCTAGTAATTTCGTAATGAAAGACCCTTTCCCCAACGGAATTTGTTCTTCTTGTGTTAGCAAAAAAAAAAAAAAATTATTTTATTTGCCGCTAACTAAATTGTGTGTGTTTCGCTGTTCGATTCCCGTTAAGAGAACCTTCTTTCGAGTTCTATAAAGTTATTTATTGAAAAAGCAAAAGTAGCTGAAATTGAAGACCAATTAAAAGAGACTGTAACTAGGGCAAAATGAAGCTGAACGTCAAACAATTGTAGCTATACAGAGGGAAGAGGGAAGAGGAGCTCAATCGTCAACTAGTTGTAGCTGAAATGCAACTGGAAACTAACGGTTCAGATGGGTTACAATAACATAATGAATCTCTTTCAAACTAAAAAAAAGAAGTAAATATATCTAATTCCATGCTACATCCAGTAACAGTGTCTTTTGCAAGTTTGATGTTGCTTATTTAATCAATTCAAACCATCCAAAAGCACCCACCTATCCATGGTCCCCCATGTATTTGGGCTCCGGGCATAGAAGAGTTCCCACAATGTTAGAATTTTACATCTCTACACCAGGTGGTTGAGTATCGGCACCCACCCACCGAATCAGGAAGAAAATACACAGCCTTGAGGTATAATCAAAATTACCTAATTGGGATAATTATACCGACAAGATCTATCTTCAGTCGGAAAAATCTACACAATTGAAAGAATTGATTTTACTCAAATTGGATTATTCTTTTCATGGTATCGTAATGTAATTGATTGTTTGTGTCTTTTGACCTAAAGGGAAGTACCAAGGAAGGTTTTCAAAGTTTGTATAAACAAAAAAATCAATTTTATATTTGACTTGTTTGAAAAGCTCTTATCGGTGATTATTATTATTATTATTATTATTATTATTATTATTATTATTATTATTATTATTATACATTCATACATTCTTTTTATGTTTTTTTTACTTTACTTTAATTTAAATCAATTTGTTTAACATCATAATTTATTTTTTTTTGACCAACAAATAGATGTTGTTTCTTATGGTTTAAAATAGAACAAGCAACAACAACAGCAAAACAAAGAAAACAAAACCATACCCCCTGATACGACAATGTCAATCACAGTTGAGAACGATCGTACTGATAGCACGACGAATGATAGTAGTGGTGGTGTCAATGGTACCATATCCAGTTCCACTGAATCGTCGTACCCTACATTCAATGAATTGTTACATTTACACAACATCGATCCAGTGACATTTGTGGAGACTATCAAATTGACCAGCCATTACAACACTAGAAACTTGTCTCATTTGGAGAAATTCACTAATTCCTTCCCCTTATTCACCAAACCGTGTGTCGATGTGATCAATTGGGAGTTAACCAATTACTGTCATAGGAAAACACAAACCCATAGGAAACATGTCAAGCAACAGCAACAGCAGCAGAAACACATTCATTACCAGCAGCCATACCAAAGACATCATCACTATAAGTCAAATAATAAGCATGGGTGTAAGGTCAATTCAAACAAGTTTGAATCACCATTGTTGAAGGATTGTGCCAATGAATTACCGTTCATTTATTCAGCATTGACGCACAATGAGACATTGAATAAGTTATCACAGATAGCTGGATTTGATGTTAAAATATCAGAGAATTATGAGATAGCTCATTTCACGTATTTGTCTAGTAAACAAATGAATGTCAACAACAAGGATAAGGATAAGGACAAGAACATGCCCAATACCACCAACACTACCACCACCACCAACAAATTCGAAAGGTTGTTTCAAAATGAAATGAACCCACAAACGACCCAGTCATCAACGTATCAAAAGAGGTTCATCAAACGTCGGTCATCTGTGGCGTACCCGTATATTTTATTGATCAATTTAAACACCCATTCCACATTACCACCAGGTTATGCTATATTATTGAGTGGTCGATTGATTGAGAATCTCAGCACAGATTTTAACAAGTTCATTCTATGTCCAACGTACCAACCAAGGGATATTTTGAGCTTTGAAGACAGACGGTTTAACAATTACACTTTCCAAAAAGTTCAACGGCATCTACTTCCAACGACATCACAGATGAATGACACTAATAATGGTGGTAATAAATCATTGGCAATGGTGCCAACTACTACCACTACCAATACCACTACTACCAATTCCAAGAGCACCACTAAAAGACGAAGTAAATCGATGACATTGACTAACGATGATGTCAATAAACTCATTGTACAAAATTCAGAGTTTAAACTGTACAAATCACTGTTAGGTGATTTGTACAATGGTAAGGACATAAGCCTCGTTGAATGTGGACCTGGACCTGGACCTGGAATTGGACAGGCCAAGCTTAATATTAATAAATCAAACAATAAACGATTGATCCATGGAACGAGCGCTACTAACACCAGAACGAAAGGGTTACTGACGACAAAGAGTACAACTACAACTACAAGTACGGGTACAACTACAACTACAACTCCAAGTACTGTAACGACAACGACAACTACTCATTCAAACAAACGGAAAAAATTATAACTAACTAACTAACTAACTAACACACACTCTATCTCTCTATTCATCATCTCATCCTTTTCTATGTACTTATGTACCTATATACCTATGTACCTATATACCTATATACTTATTTAATTTTAATTTTAATTTAACCTTCATTAATCAATGGAGACAATAGAGACAAAACAAACCGCCAAAAACACCCACGTGACGAACCGCCTCTTTTCTTAAAAAGAAAAAAAAAATTTCAATTGCCGGAGGGGAGGAGAGGGACCTGGTGTACGGTACCTTAGGGGAGGGTACCTGGTGTACGGTTACCCTTCACGTGTGAGTGGGGAGAAAACAATTTTTATTAAGTACCGGAGCCACGAGGGCACGCACGCGAGCAAGTTTGCAAGGCCACGGGGGGGACCTTATATGTTGTATACAGAGCCAATTTGGAATTAGTACACCCCTTTATCAAGGGGACCTCCCTCCGTTTCTGGGCCACCGCTAAGGGCCCCCCCCCACCGCTGGGCCCCTGCCCTTCACTGCCTGGCCTTCCGCGCCCCCCCCCAATGGGGAACGGGGAACGTTTTGTTATGTATTGTACCTACTGTACTACTGGATTCATTACATTTGTATACAATGTTTAATTATGTACAAAAGAATAAAGAGAAATGTAAATTTATACGACTCATGTTGAGTGAATTATGTATCCATATGGATATGGATATTGGTATATGGATATTGGTATATGGATATTGGTATATGGATATATATATACATATATATATCAATGTATTTGCTGAATTGAATTGGAAATGGAAATTAAATTGTAAATTAAATTTGTTGTTTTCCTTTGTTTTTCCTTTGTTTATCTACCCTTTACAAAATTTTAAATCACCGTGTTTTTCTCCTGTATCCCATCACCGAAAGCTGGTAGGCATCTCATCAAAAAAAAAGAAAAAAGCTCACTCTTTTAAAAAAAAAGGCTTTTGTTTGGTTTTTAAGGGATATATATATATATATATATATATCTAAAGTATTTACTTCCATTTGTTTTTAAATCGTCTTCTCTTTTCACCAGTTCAAACTGATACTCCATCACTCTCTATTCATTCCGTTTTAAAAAGTCATGAATTTGTCAATTTTTCAATTGCCCCTGTTGATGGCTATTGTATCTGCCGCTTCAGTCGCCGGAATCTCTACCGCTGGTGCTCTCAACCATGTCAATACCCACGTCAATGTCGATCATTCATCCGTGTTGTTCGATGGTAACACCATTCAACAATGCTTCCACATTGGTCATTTCACTGATGATTGGTTGTTCCCCATATCAATTACACAACCTAGAAACACTACATCTGCTAGGATAAGAACAGTGTTGTCTGTTGCTAGGGGTACCACCGATGAATTGTTGATTGACACTGTGATTTTATCCCATGATGACATGGAACAATTGATATCCAAGTATAACGTGTCCAATGACTTTGGCACCGCTCAGACGTGTTGGTTCGATGATAATTCAACTGAATGTGTCAATGTCCCCCTATTATCCCTGTCCAATTCAGGTGCCAACCATGATAAATTAAACTCAATGATGGACGAAGAATCATACACGTACCCTATATTGGAGAAACACTTTGGCACGAGGTACGACGTGCATCACAATGCTCTCACGTATCCTATCACACACACGGGTGTGTACTGTGTGATGGCTAGCTTGTTGAACGGTGGTGGCAGAGACGAACATTGGGTCAGAGACACATTGAAAGACTCTGTTAAAGTCACAGTGAAACAATCGTTTGGATACTTGTCGGAACCTCAATACTTGACCCTCGTCTGTTGTTACTATGCATCGATTCTTTACTGTGTGTTGCTAGTGGTGATGATGATTGTGAAACGGTTGACGCCCAGTGCTCTTCCGTACATTATCACACCGGTCGTTGGAGTCGGGGCCATGTCAGAGAAATGTCAACGGATCTCATCCAACAATGTTCAATCAAAAGTGCTACTGTACGTCACTGGCTCCGCGTACATCAACGTTGCCACGTTCTTCCATTACTACGTGTTGAATTCCATCGGTCCTGACAGATACATCACTGAATGGGTGTTGTACTCGATGAATGTGCTCCTGTCCGGTGTCAATGCCCTGTTCACCACATGGAAAGTGTACACGATGCTACAATTGTCCTTTGGTGGGTTATGGAATTTCCACAAGGAGTCAAATTCAAAGAAGTATTTGATGTTCAATTTAATGACATTTGTGACGTTTGTGCAATTGTACCTGGCGATCAACTTGGACGATACACCGTCCACCGTTCAATTTTGGAGATTGATCACAAATGTACAATTGATAATTGTATGTGTCGTGTGTGCGTTGTGCATTAAACGGTCCACGTACAACAAATTGAGGGACCATAAACCATCACAGAAATTGTTGCTCGTCACATTTGTATCCACAGCGTCGTTGCTGGCCATCTACATGTGGATGCATTGGTGTTTCCATTTACAATTACAAGCACAACCAGTGTCTCAATTGCAATTCATTGTCCATTCCATTGCTTTCGAAATCGCAGCGTTCTTGGTGACAGCAGTGGTGACTGGTCTTTGGATGAAGGCCTCGTCTAACTCCAATGTCACATACTCCTCGATTTAAATTGCAACGCTTCTTTATTCAACCTTTCCTCTTACTTTTTAGATACCAACATACATAATAAATAAATTCAATAACGTTAGAAAAAAATTAATGAATTAATTAGCAAAATGTAGAAAATAAAGTAATGAAAATAAAAAGTGGAAAGAATTAAAAAAACAAAAGAAAAAACTAAGTGTATATAGGGCAACGCTTGGCTTGGATACACCTTCATTTTGGTTGATCGATGACAATCTTGGTACCACCCTCAGTGGTGGATAACGTCAACTCATTCATCTCAGATGACAAGTAGAAATCTTGATCAGCATTAGTAGGAACCAAATCCAATGGAACATCTAAAATGTCATCCTCCACAGCACCACCAGTTCCTGCTCCCTGAGTACCGTTGTTATCCTCGTCGCTACTACCAGTGGTGACAATGTTAACCTGTTGAGATCTGGCTGTTCCAATGGTATTTCTTGCCGCATTCGCAGGAGTGGTCACTATACGTGGCACTGCCGTACGACGATTGAATGAAAACGTCAATTCATCCTCCTCTGAATCTTCGGAACTACTGCTATCCAGTTCTTGTGACGCAGATTGGCCGTTCAATGGAATTCTCCGTCCGTATATCGCATGTTTTGGCACAGACATAGGATTGGTAGATGAAGAGTCTGATGCATTACCTTGGTCCGTGGTGGCAACCCCGACAGAACCTCCATCGTTCTTTTTTGTTAGTGGAGTGGCACTGGCAGCACCAGAAGCAATGGCACCAGTAGATTTGACAGACTTACCGATTGATTGTTTGTTGTTGTTAGACGGAACTTTAGGTTTCAACGCACGGGTATTGAATGTAATAGGAGAAGAGTGACCATATTCATCATCGTCATCATCGTCATCATCAGATGAGTCATTTGCAAATACAGCCCTGCCTGGACGTTTCCCACTGTTTGCCGTGCTACCCTTACCTGGAAGTGGAGGAGATGCATATGGTGATTTGAAATCGTTAGACAACGCAGCAGGAGCTCTAATCGGTGGTCTAGAAGAACCGATAGGTGGGTGTGCAGTTGGTGTTGGTGGTCCTCCGGAATGAATGCCATGACTCATGGAATCACCGAGTTCATGATGGTGACCCTTCAAGAAATCAGGAATGGACACCACAGAATGGTCTGAAGCATGCAATGGTGGGGTTCCGGATCCTGATCCTGATCCTGATCCTGATCCAAATGCACGACTTCTTGCTGATTGAACATTGCTCATGGATGTATTTGGTCTGCTGCTATTTCCAAGGGCCTGTCTCGATGACCCAGCAGTTGGAGTGATGACCCCTAATCCAGTGAATGAACTAAATTTGGAATTTCCATTGGTGTAATCATTATCGTAAAAGCTATCCAATGATGCAAAACTAGGAGCAACATGAATGTCAGCCGCCTGGTTGGATTTTGTGAAATTTTCAAGTTCAGATCTGTAATCATACGAATCACTTGGTGATGGTAAAATACTTGGAACTTCTAATGTCCTCTTCTTTAATTTGTCTTCATCCTCTTCCTTCTTTTCAAAGTCAATTTCCCTTTGCCTTTGATTGCCATCGATGTATGTTTCGGCTTGCGTGACAGCATCACTGGTGTTACTGGCAGTGTTAGATGCATCTATTGTAGCCAGACTTCCGTTGAGAGCCAATGGAGATGACACAAAGTTCTTTGAATTGTCAAGTTGCAATAATTCATTTAATTGACACTGGGCAGAACCTCTTCTACCGACAATTAATGAGTCAGCCTTAACACATTCATCGTTCAGACTTGCAGTGGACGACATAGAACCTGTAGCAGAATCAGTGGAATCAATGGAAAACGTAGCTGAATGTCTCTTCCCATTCTTAGAATCAAACCTTCTTGATTGTGGTGGTGGTGTGGATGTACGGACAGATGATGTAGAGACACCAACATATGGAGGTGATGCTAACCTGTTCAGAGCACCATTGGATTCAGATAAGATAAATGACACATTACTAGAGTTGTTCACGTCAAATTCAGAAGAAAATGGAGACGTAGGAGTGAGACACGACACAGAAGAAGCCACGTGACTCAGAGAGTGAGGAGTTTGTAAGGAGCGTTGTTGTTGTTGTGGGGTGATATGTTGGCTATGATGGTGGTGATGGTGGTGATGCAGTCCCTGGCGGTTTAAGCCAAACACGTCTGTGAGCTTCTTTCTGATTCTATTACCGATACCAATCACTGCTTCATCAACTTCCTTCTTGCTGATATCAATCTTCATGTTATTATCCCAATTAGAAGAATATCGTCTAGTCTCAACTCTTGATAAACCTTCAAGGAAGAAAGGATGGTCTTTGATCTCATCAATGTCAATTCTATCCTCTGGATTCTTTTGTAACAATTTAGTAATGATATCTTGGGCCATCATTTGTTGGTGTTCGTAAAAAGGTTTTGCGTATTTCCACGTTGAAGTATCAGGATATTTGATTTGATTATTATTGATACATTCAAACAAGGAAAACTCTGTCTCTGCTTGGAACGGTAATTGACCGTACAACAAACAATACAATGTAACACCTAATGCCCATATATCGATCTTATGGGTCACCTTAGCATCGGGGCCTTCAGTTTTACAAAGTTCAGGGGCAAGAAACGCTGGAGTACCTGCTGTCTTAGCCAATTCAAATTCATTGTTCCCATCTAAATTAGCGGCAAATGAGATACCGAAATCTGAAATTTTCACAACGTCATCCTTTGACACCAACAAATTAGATGGTTTAATGTCTCTGTGGATGATTCCTTGATGGTGCAAATACTCCAATCCACTGACAGTGTCTCTAAACACGTGTCGAGCCTCTTCAAATCCTAACAATGGTTCACCCTTAGAATCAGTTTCTTCATCTTGCTTTTGCCATTGGATTTCTCCCTTCTCTAAGTACTCTAAAACCATGTAAATTTTTCTTGAATTTTCAGCATCCAACACTTCGATTAGCTTGACAACATGAGGATGGTCGCATTTCTTCATAATGGCAATTTCTCTTCTGATTTTATCCTCCTGTGATGACCCCTGTCTGGTCAAACGTCCTAGTCTTGGCTTTGACCGTCTATCGACGATCTTAATAGCCAGGAAATCGTTTGTGTCCATGTCCTTGGCTAATTTCACTTTCCCGTGTTGACCACTTCCTAGATCTTTCAAAATTTCATAAGTGTTCAACACTCTCTTTCTAGTGATAGGGTCATATTCAACGTGCACGTGATGGGTTTCCTTCACCGTTGATGATGAAGATGCAGATTTACTCAGTGGTTGTGATCTTAATTTCTCCAGTGGTGACCGTAGTTTCTGTTGTTGTGAGGCACCTGACGATAAACTAAAGTTGTTGGAGCTACTAGAATGGTAGTTTGTGCTAGATGATGTTTTAGTACCAGTGGTGGAAGAAGGGAATGACTCATTTGTGGCGACTCTTGGAGTGGCTCCAGAATTGTTGTTATAACCTAGAAGCTTATTAAGTGATAAAGTGGAACTGTTTCTTGAGCTGACTGGCGAACCATAACTGGAGAATGATTCAGTGGGGCTCTTTGAAAGGTTTGTGTTTGATCTGTTCAAACTGGAGAACAAATTTGTCACTTTATGGGCAAGGTCCGAGATTGTATTCTGAGATGCAGTTTTCCTGAGAATCGGTTCCTTCCTCGACGATGAGTTATTCGTGCCAGTGGATGTTGATGACACTCTTGAAGTATCAGTCATTGCTTGTTCTGTGAGTTCATCGATTGTCTGAGGGGTGGATATCTCTGCGTTGGTGTTGATGATTGTGTTATCGTGGTTATTGTTATGCGTGAAAGAATGGTGATGTAAATGGTGCCCGAGTTCCGTCGTTGATTCCTTTGAATGGTTGCTATGATGCAAGTGGTGACCACTTGGTTGTTGCTTTTGTTGTTTTTGTTGTTGTTGTTGGTCCTCCAATAACGATACAAGTGATGGAGAACTACCACGCACAGACACGGGGTTAACCTTGGCAGGAAGAGGCAATGGTTGTTTGAATTGTTTATTGTCTAATTTAGAACTGTATTGACTGTTGGAACTGATCCTCCTCACAAGTGGAGGTTTAATTGTATTTGTATCTGCCTGGTTATTGGTAACGGCAACCTTTATATCGGTGTTCTCTGAATGGGAACGACTATGATGGTGCAGATGATCCATTAAAGTCATCTTTGTTTAAAAGAAAGGAAAAGAAAGAATTTAATTGGATTTATCAATATCGTGTTGTTTCGTTTAAACTTCAATGGTAAATGGTAAATGGTAAATGGAATGGTAATATGAACTTGAAATGTAGTTTGTTTTGATTGTTGTCTAGTAAAGTTTAGGAGAAAAACTTCATTTAATGGATACTTTAAAAAAAAAAAAGAAAAACGGGCTCTTTCTTTTTATTATTATTATTATTATTATTATTATTATTAAATTAATTAATTAATTAATTGAAATGACATCTATTCTAATCATGTAATTGTATCTATGTGTCTAAAGTAATTGTTTACATATACAAAAATAGGTTCAGTTGTTCCATCAGTCTCTCTTTTTTTTTGTTGTTCAATTTTTGTTTTCTTCCTCTCAAAAATCCAAATGTGTGGTGAATGAATGAAATTTTTATGGTTCCTCTTGTGAGGTTAATGGGTCTTTGTTTTGACACATTTTGCTTTTGTTTTTTCGTTTTTTTTAACTGGTTACAATTACCAGATAATATAATATTCGTTCTTTTGATGGAAGGGATTTTTTAAACATTTATATGGTGATTGTCAAAAATCTGTAGATATATACTAGTTGGGGCACCAGTAAATTCAGCCAATGTATGTAATGTGTATGACAGACAGTATGTGTGTCACCAATTATGCCCATGAGAGGAGAGAGGAGAGGGGTCTCACCGACCTCTCTGTGTTGCGTCGATCGACGTGTTTATAGGAATACGATAAGATAAGATAACGGGTAGGTAAGTAGGTAGGTAAGTAAACTGTGGAATGGAACTGTGTGTAAACTGTGTATAATTGAATGTATATACTCTGGTATTACAAGATTCATATAAAGTACCATCCAATGGATCAATTGTACAAATTACTGTGAATATATATATATATATAAATATAAGTCATTGTGTGGAGATATATCTTTTGTTTTGTTTTTCTTTGATTTACATAAAATGAAACCGTTTTGACCTTTTTTTTTTTTGATGGTTAGTTAGATTAGAAAAGACATTATATTAATTCCATGGTGGACCATGGAACATGAATTGGAATGGAAATGCTATGGTTGTATAACCCCATCACTAGGCAATATAGGATTATTTTTGTTTTTTTAATTACATACAATTTAGTGCCGTTCCACGGACAAAATGTGTGTGTGTGTTTTGTTTTGTTTTAGTCTTTTTTTGTCTTTTGTCCTTAGTCTCTTGTAATTTTTAACTGTTTCCTACAATTGTTTACAAAAGAAATTCAAATAAAGCCACTATAATTCCATTTATAATTATAATTATAATTATAACTGTGTTGTATTGTATTGTATTTTATATTATATATTGTTATAGGATAATCCACACTGGACATTCGTGTTTTATATAACCCTTCATTAGAAATTGACACAATGGAATAACTTTAATTCTTTTAACGATATTAAAACTCCGACAATAGACTTAATATACATTCAATGTAAATCTGTTAATGCTGACACTCAAACGGCACGTTTGCCACACGATTCCTTTGTGTATACATACAGCAATTCCTTTGTATAGGGAAGGAGTTATAAATGTACGTATGTATGTATGTATAAATAAAATCAAAAATGGAGATATACCTCCGCCATTTGATCTAACGGAAATATACGTCCGGCTGCCATCTTTCCCTTAATATATATATAATGGATAATATATATATAAATAACAGGTAAATTTTATGTTTAATTTTAAAGATAAAGAAAGATAAGTAGTCAAAGTAGTTAAACTGAAAAGGACACAATTGGGTTTTTTTTTACCATATCTTAAAATTGGCAATTGCAAAAAGCAACTTGAAAACGACATCAGATCAGATAATAATAAAGATGAGTTCACAAGAGATAAGAAACACAACAACATCAGAATCAACCACTGGTAATATCACTGAATACCAACCTTCAACAAAGACATTATACAAGAATACAGATGCTACTAATTGGTTATACGAATCATCGGAGTTTACTAACGAAAATTACAATGAAATGAAGAACAGTGCATACAGATTCCATCAACAATTGGGAGATTATATTCCTTCAAAATTGATCAAACTTGACAATGACCATGGTGTGGAATTGTACGTGAAGGAGGAATGTGAAAGATTTGGTTTGCCATCATTTAAAATTCTAGGTACCGGTTGGGGGATCTTTAGAGTGTTGAGTGACAGATGTGAATTGGATTGCCACACCACAACCATTGATGAGCTAAGATCAGTGTTGGCGTCTAAACTACCAGATGTCACTTTAGTGGCTTGCACAGACGGTAACCACGGTAGAGCAGTGGCTCGGATGGCTAAGATTTTACAATTAAATTGTATCATATTTGTTCCAAGAAATGTGTTGGACACTGAATGTGATAAGATCAAATCTGAAGGTGCTAAAGTTACTAAATTAGACGGTAACTATGACTTTGCCATTAAATTCTGTTCTCAGTTTATTAAAACCGATGATAAATACTGTTGGGTGCAAGATTTTGGATTTGAAGATTACTTGACTGTTCCAGTGTGGATTGCCGATGGTTACTCTACCATTTGCAGAGAGATTCCATTCAACCCAGATTTGATTGTGGTTCCTTGCGGTTCAGGGTGTTTGCCTCATGGTATCACTTCCTTCTACAGATCATACAACTCTGGCACTCAAGTGCTTCTAGCTGAACCAGAGACTGCCCACACCGTCAATAAATCATTGACATTGAAGACTCCCTCATCCGATCCTGGTAATTCATTCACCATTATGGATGGGTTAAACTGTCCAACAGTGTCTAAATGCGCTTACCCAGTGTTGTTAAACGGGGTCAGCTTTTCATGCCTTGTCTCTGAGGAGGATTGTGTCGATGCCATTGTCCATTTGAACTCTAACGGTGTGAATGCTGGTCCATGTGGTGCCATCTCCTATGCTGCTTACTTGAATCAAATTGATGAACTGTTGGAAAATGGAAGTATCAAGAAGGGTGATAAGATTGTTCTTCTCTCAACTGAAGCTTCTAGGGAATTCCATTTGAGAGAGAAAAGTCACCTTTAAGTTTAGTTACACAACTACTCCTATTTAAATTTAATTCGCATCTGTTCTTTTTTTTTTACTATTTTAAACATTTTTTTACACTAATACGACTAATTATAAGTTTTTATGTTAATCAAATCTATGGTAAAAGTAAATATATATATATATATGTATATGTGTATGTGTGGGTCTATAGAAGTAATTTATAAATAATGTATGTGTATTAAAGAGGTTTTTAATGATGAGTTGAATTCTCTGGATCCAAAAAAATATGATCAACTAACGGGAATGACCAGTCCATAATAGCCAGATTAGGACTGAACACACTGTCATGCATATCACCATTCATTAAAGGATTAAATGCAGAGAACATAGACTCTATGTTGCTGAACTCTGTAGATTGCAGATTG
Organism: Ambrosiozyma pseudovanderkliftii; assembly: GCA_003707895.3. Classification (NCBI taxonomy): domain Eukaryota; kingdom Fungi; phylum Ascomycota; class Pichiomycetes; order Pichiales; family Pichiaceae; genus Ambrosiozyma; species Ambrosiozyma pseudovanderkliftii. The sequence continues at coordinate 131,769 of PPLW03000037.1, forward strand.
GAACTGGCGTCTTGTGCCGATTTTGAACCATTGAATGATTGGCTATTACTGTTTTCTCTTTCGTCCAATCCCAGAGTACGATTGTACATCTTCACAACCTCAGCAGAGATTTTCCAAGTTGGAATCGATGACTTCAAACTTTTAATCAATTTCTTCAGTTGCCTTTCCAAATCCAATTTGGTGTATTCATCGATGCCACCCTTGGTGTACTTCCACAACAAGATACTGGTTGCTAACACAAAGCAATAAATCAATGGGGCAGTGGGCACGAATTTACTCTCTCCATAAACTGATGTAATCGAATCTATCAACCCCAGTGTTTCACCAATGGCCTCATCGCAAATCTCAGCAGAGGTCTTCTTGTTGTCTCCGGAACCTTTTTCCAATTGAATGAACGGTCTATTCAAAGAAAGCTTCAGTAAAATGTAATATGATCTGATACCCAGAGTGAAATAATTGTGTCCTGACCGTTTAATGGCAAACAAAGAACATTGGAAATCTTCTGGTAATTGACGGTTCAAAGTGGAGAGTTTTTCATTGTATGCATTTAAATGTTTTAACCTTGACATGATATCTTCCTTTGAGTAGTACAATGAACCCTCATTTGCCTTTTTCATCGGACCAAACACATCAGAGAGCATAGATTCTGCCACTTCAGACAATTGAACCAAGACAATCGTGCAAGAAGCAGCTGTTATATTGTACCTTGATGGTTTCAATGGATCGAAGTATAAAAACTCATCAATGTCACGTAATTCAATCATATCACCAGATAACTGCACTGTAGTCTCATCGTGTCTCAAAGTTGGCTTTCTTCCCAAAATCAAGCTGATGAAATGGTCAGCAGTGAAGCACCCCCAGTAGATTCGTCTCTTAACTTCTGGGAAATCAAAGGGGAAATTAGGATCTAGAATTTCAAACATGTCAGAGCTGTCCATCCAACTGCTTGGATCAGATTCAAAACCCAAGTCAAAAATCATTCTCCAAGCTAATCCAGAGAATAACCAACCACTGGTTAACTTACCTCTGATGATGTCATACAATGCAAGACAAATCAAGGACTGGATTTTGGTGATACTGGAACTATTGAACCCCAGAGTCAATTCGCCGTCATCTTCATTTTTAAACAAGTATTCCTTTGCTGTCTTGTAGTAACTTTCAGCCTTGATTTGCATCTCCTTGTCTGGAGATTGACAAGCACCGAGGGTGGCTATTGAATATATGAGCGCATTGGATACAAACATGCAATCGAAATTCTTCTGAAGAAAGTAAAACAAAAACGATTCTCTGTGGATGAAAAGATGAACCGATGGGTACTGCCAAAGGAAAAACGATGAAATGGCATCGTAAATCTCAGTGTCAAACTCTGACTTTGGCAATCTATTAAAAGACAAGATGTTCTCATCCAGTTTCAATCCACTGGATTGATCTCCAGAGAGTAATTCCGTTGTGTGTCTCATTTCACTTTGTCTTGGTTTAGGTGGTTCCTGCAGTTGTTTGTACACACTTGTGGGACCTAACACAAACATTGATTTCTGTCCTGTTGATTTAACCATGACAGAATTAAATTCACTGTCGGGCACAAGTTCGGTGTCTTCATCCAAGGGATTGACATCTGCATAATTGTCTAAAGTCGGTTTCAATTCAAACAAATCCAATTTGTTTTTCAATTGATTCGGTGAATCTTTCAATGATTTCAATGAAGAAATGAATGACTCTAGTATACCGATTCTATTCTCTAATTCTTTGGCTCTAGCAGCACCTAATCTGTGTCTTCTACCATCATCCACTGGATAACTGCATTTCAGATTTGATTTTTGACAATGAACACATGGATCTAATAAATCACATTTTTTCTTCAAAATGGTAAATATATATATTTGTTAGTTAGTATAAGAATAAAAAAGGTTTGTTTATTTTTGTGAAAAAAATAATAAATAAATCTTTGGCGGCTTACCTTTCTTCTCCGACAGTTGATACACGATATTCTCTTCTTAGAGGAAGTCTTCGGCATATTATTATATGATTAACTGGAAGTATTCATTTAGTGACACAATGACATACCATGTATATATATATATATTATATGTATATAAACTGATTATTTACAATTCATTTGAATTTGTGTTAACGGTGAAAACCATTAACCTTTTATTTTATGGTTTTCCTTGTTTTGAAAAAACTACGGACATACAAACCCGCACTCTGATCAACCGATCCCGACATCCAGCAAAAATTTGTTTTGCAGATAACACGAAGGACACTGGAAGACTGTTTGCTATTGTTATGGGCTTATTGTTCCATGTTGATTCAACAACACGCAAATATGTAAGATGTACGTGTATCAATAAAGCTTGTGTTACATTATTGTCTATCGTTCCATTAGTGGTTAGGAAGAAGTAAAGAAGTAAACAGTTTGACCAAAGCACCTCCTCTCCCCTGCTTAAGAGATGCACTTTCCCGTCGACAAATCACTCTCTCTCTATGTGTGTGTGTGGGTGTCTGTGTGTGTCTCTTCCCCACAATGTTCCACCTATTTTCACGTAATTATCACGTATTAAACACTGGTTAATATTGAAAATATATACTTTGGTGTTAGGATTGAAAGTAAAGTAATGAAGTAATGAACATAAAGCTAAATCCTGGTTCAGATTTCCCCGTACCAAATTCTCAAATATCCATTTCTTTCATTCTATCTGTCTTGTTTGTGGTTGAATAACTAATCTAATTTTTCATCAACAAGTGGAGGCAACAGTCAGTTCATCTATCAGACTAGTTTTAATCGTTTCATGGTATTTCATTTCATGTCGCTTGGATATCATCAATCCATCATTGCAATCGGATTATTAGTTGGAAACAATTCTTGCATTTTGTTTTTGTGTTCTGTGTCTTTTTCTCATGTCATTGTTCATTATTTGTACTAATTGTGTTATTAGTCTAGAAATCAGCTTTATATGATAACAGATTAATAGAAAATCGTAGAATGTTTCAAATAGATTATAATTACAACATTCAAATTGGATGATTTTATCAAGTAAATGGAAAAATTCACAAATGTTTTTGAGTCTTTTTATCCGCATTACCCCTTTCATCAAACGTTTTAAAAGCCATTTATACCTTATTTTGATGAATAGTATTATAGTAAACTAATAACAACACAAATATATACAAGAATAACGTAGAGAAGATTGAAAAAGGGATTTTAAAAAATTGAGCTCAAAATTTATATGTCATATTAAATCACAGCCATTTTTTTACGAAATTGGAGGGTTGGCCGAGTGGTCTAAGGCGGTAGACTTAAGATCTACTGGACATTGTCCGCGCGAGTTCGAACCTCGCATCCTTCATTTTTTTTCCTTACTTACTTTAAATAACCAAACCATTTTACTACCATTAACATTTCTAGGCTTATTTTTTTTACATTAATAATTGAAAACAATATTGTTACAGATACTATGAGATTTGATTTAGAAAGTCAGATTTCATACCAGTCGTGTTTGTACCTCCGGGTACTCTCAGCGATAATTTCCTGTAATTACTGAAATTCAGTTAGAAAAGAAATTTGCTTTTGTCTGATGACCAGTTTTGTTTGCTTTTTCACTTTTTTATTCTATTTAAATCTTGTTTTTTTGTTTTTGTTTTTGTTTTTAAACTATTTCCTTTCAAAGTGTTTCTGTGTATTGACTTCAATGTACATGACTTTTTTTCTTAAAATCAAATCTAAACTTTAGTACCGCATATATTGAAGTAACCTTGGTTCAACATATGACCCAATTTGAGTGCCAAATAATCGATGAAACGGAATCAATTAAGAAGGTAGATAGTTGGTAGTTACCCTGCTCTGCCATCCATGCATTATGGGTTTTTAACCTCATAAAATATTTTCTATTTCCTATTTCCTATTTCCTATTTCCTATTTACTAATTCAGTTAGGTTGTTTCTAGAAAATTGTATGTGATTCTATGGTAATCCACTGGTAGTGGATCTAACAAGGGGGCTTACCTCACAAGGAGCACTTCACGCAAATGAGGTTTCAAGTATATAATAGTTTCGTACCAAATAATATATAGATATATATAATCAATTACACAGTATTTAATTACAATATATATATTTATATATCCACCCACAAACATATTTGTAAATTAAAACCAAATAACCTGTTCATATGTGGATTGTTGAGGGAAAGATAACAAGATGGGCAACCCCTTTTGTCTTTTATTTTTGTATTCAAACATCACACCATAAACAAACAAACCAATAGTGAACAACTAAACAAGTGAAGAATTACAACGTAATGACATGAAATTATCTTGTTATAAGTTATAAGTACAAGTACAAGTTTCAATTCTAGTGTTGCCATTTAAACTAGGTAATGTAATTGTAATGGTATCGGAAAACCTTGTCCAAAATCGGGGTCTCTGTTAATAAATCGCGTTAACAAAAAATTGGTAAACGAGCGGTGATCTTGAACCAATCACTTTCCAGAGCTTGTTTGTTTCAGAATTTGTTTCTAAACTACTTTTGAATTGATGTTATGCTAGTAAAGATGACTACGGATGACCAATACATACATACATACATACAGACACAGATATATATATACTGGTAGTTTTGTTAAAATGTTGGGTTTTGTAATAAATTATACTTCGTTTCTTTCTTTTGTTCTTTTTTTTTTTTTTGGTTTTATCTATTATAATCTAATCTACCTCCCCACTTATCGATTTCACAAAACAAAACAATGGCAGAATCCCTAGAAGATCGTTTCAGCAATTTGTCTATTACTGATGCTAAAGTAGTTAAGTCAAAGGTTAATTTAAGGGACACAATTATGAAGGCCATGGATGCTTACAAAACTGCTTTATTATCTGTCATTGACAATTCAAATGAAGAGAAATTGAAAGGGCTAATGAACATCTATATATCAACAAACGCACAACGATATGTCGATTACAATATCTTCTACTTTACCAAAACTATGCTCTTATTGAATTTACTTTTCTTCAAGGACGAATTGAAAATTAACTATGAGGATCCTGTTAGCAAAGCCAGTCAAACTTCTATTACAGATCAGTTCATGATTCTCACTTACAAGGATAAGAAGATTCCATTTTTAGTCAAGCCACCAGGGTTTCTAGACAACTTTGAGAACAGTGACGGTGGCTCATTTGACAAGAACTTGGAAAGTTCTCTTTTACAGTTAAAGTTGAAGTGTGCGTCATGTTTAAGTGATTATGGATTCATCACAGATTCTCAATCAATATCCGTGGTTAAATTTTACTTTGACCAGATGGAACCAAACAAGAAGATCGTTGAAGCTTCAGTTCACACCGCTAAATTTGATGCTGAGGTTTTAACAACGCAAGCTGTTATTGACTCCATGATTTATACAATCATAACTTCCAAGAGTTAACCAAAAGAGTGATAAAAGCAACGAAAAAACACAAAGAAAAAACCAAAAACAAATAAATTGCTATCCTTCACATCTACTTACAGAACCCATTCATTACTCTTGCTTTTCAAAGGGGTTTTACTCTAAAAAATTATTATTTTCCTTTTATTATCTAAGTAAACTTCATCCAATCCTATTATTATTATTAGTTCCTTTTTTACCAATTTGTGTTTATCGACAAATGCCATTTCTTAAGTATTATTATACCATAACTTTTTACTCAACTTCCAATTAATCTTACTATTACTTTTACCCATATTACGATAATTTATAACTTTTTTGCGTCAATTTATTTTAACAATATACAGGGTGTAATAATATTATTATTCAATAACAAGTATTTACAGTTGTTGGATAGGAATATGGGGGACAGAACTTTTAAAAAAAGCACAGATATCAGCAGAATTACTCTAACAAGTAAACCATCTTACCAGAGGCGTCAAAGCCAACCTTTCTGTTTTTCTTGTTATCTCTGTAAGTTCTACCGTATCTGTAACCGACTTGACCAACCTTGACATCAGTGAATCTGAATGCCGTTCTGTCACCTTCCTTCATTGGAACAATGAAACTCTTGTTTGCATCCTTGTGAGCACTCAATGCAGTATGGGTGGAGTGTTCACCAAGTTCTGATATCTTTTTCAATGTGACAGCGGCAGGTTCTAAATCAAATTCTCTAGCAGCATCCACTGGACCAAATGGTTCAGATTCAGCAATGGTTAAGAATCTTGATTGTAAGGTCTTTTCTGGAATTGGAATTTCCGTTAGATTTTCAGAGTGTTTGTCAGATTTGTACAATGGGAACATCTTGTACAAGATGTTAGACATGGTCCGTAAATCAGGGTCAATTTTGTTGTTTTCCTCCCATTCTTTTTCAATTTCATTTAATTTCACAATGGCCTCCACTCTTTGAATCTTCAATCCGTATTTAAGAGCAACGTTTTGTGATGGTAATTTCAAATTGATAACATCGTTGACTATATTTTGCTTCATTTCATTTGACACCAACACATTAGTGTAACAATGTTGATTATGTGGGAAAGGTTGTAATGGGTTTCTAGCTCTACCGAATCCAGATCCAACATCGACTTCACCATCATCGGCACCACCAGATGATCTTGAAATTAATGCACGGCCATTTTCAGAGTTAGGATCAATGTACGTTGTTGTATGATTTTGGTTTGGGTAACAGTATTTGTTCAAATAGTATTGACCTTTGTAATTCTTTGGTCCCAAGAATTTATCCATTAATCTCTTGAAAACGGTTTGCTTTCTACCGTTTCTTGGTTGTGGGTAATTACCTGACTTTGAGTATCTTGGGTAGGCCAAGTTTCTTCTGTAACGAACTTGACATATTTGTCCACTCAACACCTTCACAGTGTTGGCAGAATTCTCATTGACCAATCCTGTTATTTGTCTAGATGATGATAACATGGTGAAGATATGTGTGAAATGGTGAATTATTATTACACTAGTATAAATATATATATGAATAGGTATATGCTTATTTGTGTATACTTCGTAGTTTTCTTAGTCTTTTAGAATTTATTCAACGAAACACTCATCCATCCACCGACCATCTACAGGACTCTCTCTCTCTCTCTCTCACTGTTTCTTTGTCTCTATTTGAAAAATTTTGAACTTTGGCCGGGTGACTTTTGATTGCGCACGACCAAAAGTTTTTTTTTCGAATTTTTTTAGAAATGGGTGCCAGCTATTATTATTATTATTATATAAGCGATAACGTAAGTGATAATTTGTGTTGGAAGTTGGATGTGATTACGTAACCAAGACTAGTTTTAATTTTTATTTTATTTTAATTTACTAATGTGTAAGTAATGAAACTGATATAAATAAATATATTTTGAATCCATATAAAATTAGAAAACCAAAAAGTAAAGTAAAAAAAGAACGAATGAAATACAAAAGACAAAGAGAAATGCAAGAAACAAGAGAACCTAATATACAAGAGAGTTAATGATTGTTATTTAAACTGTGTGACTGTGTAGTGTGTGTGTATGTGTGTGTGTGTGTTAATGTGTGAGTTATTTAACATGTCACTAAATCAACAACATCTAAGTAAACTGGTTCACATTGGCTACCAATGTGTTCATCGTATAAGTTGTAGAAACCACCTGACAAACATTGGTAGAATAAAGTAGTGTTACCGATGGCTAATTTACCTTCATCAGTGATGGACCAACCAGCAGCGTAGATGGCACCAGCTTGTGGTGGTGGACCGTCGAATTGGAATTGTCTGTTAGCGACAATGGAACCGATTCTACCAGAACCATCAGTTAAAACAGAGCTCTTTAAAGTCATGGATAGAGCTTCCTTGGAGAAACAAGCAACAGTGTCGACTGGGTTGGAAGAGGTACCGGCATCTGGAACAGCTGGATTAGTTGGTTGTTGAACTTGACCATCTGAGATTTGAGAAGCTGGAGTGACAGTGTTTGTGACAGTGTTGGCTTGGATTTGACCGTCACCGATTTGAGTGACAACGGCAGCGGATGGGTTAGCTTGAATTTGACCATCACCGATTTGTGTCACAACGTTAGCAGCAGAGTTAGCTTGAATTTGACCGTCACCAATTTGAGTGACAACGTTTGGAACAGTGGTAGTGTCAGCTTGGATTTGGCCGTCACCGATTTGTGTCACAACAGCTGGAGCAGTGGTGGTGGTGTCAGCTTGAACTTGACCGTCACCGATTTGAGTGACAACAGCTGGAGCAGAAGTGATAGTGGCAGTGTTAGCTTGGATTTGACCATCACCGATTTGAGTGACGACAGCAGCGGCAGTTGGAGTGGCAGTGTTGGCTTGGATTTGACCGTCACCGATTTGAGTGACAACGGCAGCGGATGGGTTAGCTTGGATTTGACCATCACCAATTTGAGTGACAACAGCTGGAGCAGTAGTAGCTTGAATTTGACCATCACCGATTTGAGTGACAACGTCTCTCTTCTTCAAAGTTGGGCCAGCGCTACCTGCTGGGTTGATTTGGATACCGAAAGTGTAAGAGTAATCAGTGATAGTACCAGCTAAATCACCTTCTGGAGTAAGAGTGGTCCATGGGTCAGATGGAACGTAGTAAGCTAAAGCATTGGAAGCTAAACCTAAAGCACCTAAGATTGAATTTCTCTTGTATTGCATTGTGTATATGTATGTGTGTGTAGTGTGTGTAGTTGTGTAGTTTGATAGAAAACTATTTAGTTAATAATTGATTCTTATTGTTTGATGATGAATGAACAGACAACTGACTGGATTGAAATTGACATAATTGAAAGGATAATTGTCCACATATTTATATCATTTTGGAAATCATTTGGATCAACTGTGATCTGATCAGATCAAATTTTTAAAAATGTTTAAAAATAGCCCATGTTTGCCAATGCTGGTATCAAACAAAGAAGTAAAAACCAGCTACAAAGAACAAAGAACAAAGAACAAAGGAAATAAAAGAAAACGGCCTAATCAAGAACAAAATGGAAATGGCTGGCAAAACCAGCCATCTCATCTCCCTCACTCACTCACTTACTCATACTAAAAAAAAAAAAGAAAAGAGAAAAAAACTCTCATAATTTCCGAATTAGGAAATAGTTTTTTTTTAACTACATTCTCGATCTCTCCAATGTGGGCTAGCAATATATACAAGTTTTAATTTAATTTAATTTAATTGAAGTGAATTTAATTGAAGTGAATTTAATGGATCAAAGAACTTTGCTTGTATTTGACCATATAAGCAAACTCTTGATCTTGATCCTTATTCAAACATTGTCATTAGTTTCTCCCTTCTAAGCAATTAAGCACTTTTGACTGATCAACTTCAATAATGGAAAGAACAAAGAGAACAAAGAGAACAAAATCGACCCGACGATTGAGGCACTGATCCGTGCGGCTTGAATTTTTTTTTTTATTTTTTTATTTTTCCGAGTGATCAAACCAGCCAAATGGAACAAAAAATGGCTGGGTTTTATTGCTATTTTTAACTATTTCACAACAAATAAAACTAGAACTAAGTCTGTCGGAGTTCACACAATATAACCGAAATTGTGCATCAATGCTCCTCTCCACTATTGTGTACCTGATTTCATTCTGATTTCATTCTGATTTCATCCTTATTTGATTTAATTCCTCGATCTGTACCGTCCCCAAAAAAAAATTAAATACAATAAAACCTATTTATGTCTTGACCAGCCATTTTCTAATTGTGATAGTTTCACATCAAATCAATCATATCCGTATTTAGAAATCAAATTACCTTATTGAGACAAATGGAGGGGGGGGGAGGGTATCCCCATTTACCCTTAACTCTTTACTACTACTTACTATCTAAGTATATCTATCACCATTATATTTCTATTTTTGTATCATGGGGTGTAGATGGTTTGAGTTTATTAATTATTGGGTTATTGGATCGGATATACATTATACAAAATATACAAAAGAAACAATACATTCAAGATGAAAGCTTTTCCAACACAGCCGCTGATCGTTGATGAGCTTCTCTATCCTCCACGCTTGTTCTTCCCAATAGGGCTTCAAATGCATCCGAATATGGTGCCTTAGTCTTTGTTGTATCGTTTAAATCTTTGACAGTGCCTAGATAATCATTGTAAATGTCCCCCTGGTATGATCCCAACACAGAATTGATGAAGAAATCAGACATCTTGAAAGAATCAGTCAATCCAATGACTTGTTCTCTCATGTCTTGTAAAAGCTTGTTCAATTCACGCTTCAAAGTTTTAAATGTACCAGTGGTCACAACACCAGTCTCCAAAAACCATGGTGCAAACACTTCAATGTTCCAAAGAGCAAACACTTGTGCCAACTTGACTAAATACTTGTCAATGGATCCATTACCACCAGCAGCAGCAGTTGCAGATGGTAACCCATTCAATCTGTCAATCCAATGGTGCAACATGAATCTGATAGCGTACAATTTAGACAATGCAAGCTTTTCATTGGAAATAGCATCCCAATCATTGGATGTTCTCTTCAAATTCTCAATGGCATTCAAACCAACACGTAGAATGACACAATTATATGCATGCAATAATTTATCCAAATGAGTGACAGTTGCATCAGTTAACACTTCACCATCCTTGGATGTTGTTGTATCAGCTAAAAATGAGTAGCTAGTACCGGTAGGCTTTTTACCGGACTTCACAGCACGGATGATCGTTTGAATGGTGATTCTTCCACTGTTTTGTGCTAGGATGTTATTGTCACCCTCCCAGGTACATTGCACAGCATGGTCAGAGTAACCCTTTGCAAACCCACTGTAAGCAGAGTAACCGTGTCCACCACATGATTGTCTAGCCTCGTCAATCAACGCTAAACAAGTCCAAGTGGAAGTTGATTTCAATGACGCCGAATCCCCAAATAAATTCTTCAATTTATTAATGGCAACTTGTAACACGTCAAAGTCTTGCTTTTTAACACCTTCATCCAAAGCCTCCATAGTGGATTTGTAGTTCTTTTGAATCTCATACGATGCTATACCCATGGCATACGTCCATGCCAAATATGGAATCAATCTCCGTTGATGTAATGGATAGTTAATAAGCTGATTCTCCGAATGTTCACCCTTCAACGTGAATTGCTTTCTAGCCACTGAATACCGTATTGCAATTGTGATGAATCTTTCACTGGTTCTAAACGAATCAGTAACCATGGTCACTCTTCCTCCCAACAATGCACCATACGCCAACTGAGCTAATGGTGGTTCTGTAACCACACCATCATCGTCAATGGATGTAAACTTGGACAACATGTACTCCCTTGGGATTTCCACATTGGAAAACTGAATCCATCCATTGTCAATACCGTCTCTGCCCATTTTAGCACCAATGTCACCGATGGAGATACCCGGATACAAATCATGATTCTTGTCTCTCAATGGTACAACAAATGTCTTCACTCCATGGTCTTTCCCATTTGATATCAATCTGGCATAACACACAGTATGAGTGGATGAGTGAGCGGCACCGCCGATCCACCATTTAGTGGCACCAATGTGTGGGGTGTTAATGGTGAAAGACTTTCTATCAACATTGTACGTGGCAGTTGTTTCCAACGCTGCAACGTTGGAACCGTGACCTAATTCCGTCATACCAAAGCACCCATAAATCCCTTTAATCATAAGAGCACCTCTTTCAACTGCCCAATAGTGGTATTGTTGCTCAGTACCATTGCCCTTGATAGCACCTAGAAATAAACCTAAATGCACACCGATCCGTGTACCTAATTGTGGATCAACCACAGCCACCATGTTCAATCTATTTTGAAACGTTTGAAGGTCTGGTGCATCTTGTTCAATGTACTCAGCCATTCTGGCGATTTTTGCAGCAGTGATTCTCCGGTGGTCATCCTTGTGGAATTCATAGTAATGGGAATCAGTCTTGAGTATAGGGTCTCTTTCGATTTGTTGTTGTATCTTTAATGTTTGTAGAGCCTCTTTCCGGGAACCCTCTAAAAATTCATGCATTTTATCGATATCAAAATCAATCTTAGCTCTTTCCTTCCATATCAAAGCAGAAGGATTTGGTTCTGGAACATGAGGTAATGTAGTTGATGTCATTATTTGTAGTTGTCTAGTCGTCTAGTTTGTGGCTTTATTAATTGTAAATGAAATGACATGGTTCCATAATACCACACATTCCCATTCCACCTACAGGGAATTCATCATGTTTTTATACAAATATGGAACATCATTGATATAAACACCATATTGCATGTGATTGTTCTTAGTTTGTATTAATATTAATATTCACATGGACACTGACTTGTGTACTCCCATTGCAATTTCCCTTGTTAAAATAAAGCCATTTCACATGCTTGCGCTTAACTAAGGCATAAAAAAAGGGTTTTTTTACCCCACACTCTTTTGTTTCTTCAACACTACTTTGTAATACCGAAGGCATCCGAGTTACCATCATGTGATTATATATATATATAATAATTGGTATAATCAGTTAGCTGATGAAATTTTACATTAATTTTCAAAAGGGTAAATAAAATATACAAATAAACAAAGAAAAAATCGTAACAATGTAGCAGTGAAGTATACATGTTTTTCCAAATAAAGCATACAAAAGACAAAAAAACAAGTAATAGAAACATTATACAAATATAATCAATAAAAGTTAAATCTAATTCTTTTTTTTGTTCTTGACAGAAGGCGAGTTAAAGGGTAGGAGGAGGTATCAAAAATAGTAAATCGATAAGATATCAAGACAATATGATCATAGTTAATCTTGTTTATCTAATCTAGACTTTAATTCCTTGTTTTGTTCAGCCAACTCAGTGACTAAATTGGTCAAGGTGTCCAATTTCTTAAAGATTTCATAAGTTTCCCAAGACACACCGACTTTCTTACTTTCCAACAATGGAGGAACCAATGCATCCAAGCTTTCAGCCCAAGTTTTAAAGTTTTTAGTGAATGAAGGATCAGTGGATTCAGCTCTTCTTTGAATTCTCAAGGATTCTCTGATACCTTCTCCGGTTTCATCCTCTTCATCGAAACCATCAGTTAAATCCCAAGGAACATCATCCTCATTGGCGTCATCGTTCAGCTTTCTCACTCTGTTGTATTGCACTCTCTTTGCTAACTTAACTTCATAGTTAGCGATGAAGATCAACACTGGAGTGTAAATGACCGTCATAACGGCATCGTTCATTTTACTGTAAGTTGACTTGTTGATCCACCATTTGAATGGAATCTCCAAAAACACAATTTCAATCAAGTTCAATGGAGGACAGAAAATCTTGTCGTCAGGGGCTCTGACGTATCTTAAAATTTTGGCAGAGTACTGAGCCAGGTATTCATCTGTGGAATTCTCCACAATGTCTGAATAAGCCTGGGAGTAAAGAGCAATTAAGATATTCAACAAGATTGTCACAATGATGAAAGTGTATGCGTAATACAAGATGTTACCGTAAGGGTATGCGAATCTTTCAATGGCATCAAAATCTGGACCGTCCAACACGGTTTGCACCATGTTAGTGATGACGAATGTGGTCAATTCTCTCTTACCATCTGCTTGGTCTAACCCGATGAATGCTTGCAAGAAACCAATCATAATGACACCTAAAAGGAAAAAGAAGATAATTGATTCCTTCATCATCTTTCTGATAACGACAACCATGGCACCGACGAACTGCATCACATCTAGGAATAACAACAATCTGATCCACATCATTGGAGCCACCAAAGATAGAATTCTGTAAGTGACAATGTTCAATTCATAGTTTTGCTCAGGATCTGCATGGCCAATGGCAGCACATCTAGTGGCAAATGCGATTAAAATGACGGCAAACATAAAACAGTTGAATCCATTGGACAATTGAAGGTAATTGTAACCAATGTGGTAGAACTTGATCAATTCATCCACGGTGAATCCAATGGTGAACAAATAATACAATGATTCCACCACGCCAAAGTGTCTGTCAGCGGTGTCGGTGTTGATCACGTAAGTGTACAATCCCAAGTACACAAAGGAAAAGATGATCTCAATGATGTTTTGGTACAATGGGGTCTTGATTCTGTCAGGGTCAAAATGTGCGGAGAAGTTAACCTTCCGGTTCCCCTTGTACAAGACATACTCTGATGGGTCAGTGGATGATTGCACGATCCATCCTCTCCAAAGCCATTTGATACATCTTTGGTAACCCGATGAGGAGATGATGTTTGTGCAATGCATATCGACGGCTAATTCTAAGGCATTAGCTGGTAATGTGTCAACATCGTTTAAATTGATGGAGTATCTGTGGCACAACATGGATAAGAACAAATACTTATCGTCCTCTTCGTTTTCGATTAAAAGTGCAGCAATTCTCTCAGCAGCGGCTTTTCTACAAGAGTATAACGAGTTATCACTCAATTCAGTGAGTTCCAATGAGTAATACCAACCAGCCACTTTCAACAAGCAAAACACCAAACATGCTTGATATCTCATCGCAGAGGACCCTTTCCCTTCACCTTCACCACCGGCGGCGGCCTTGACAGCGTTTAACACTTGCTCATTGATCACAATGGAGTCCTCATTGGTGATTTGATCCTCATCAATGGTAAGTGGGATCAATTTATCAATGAAATACTTTAAATTGATGGCAATTCTGAGAACTTGTCTTGGAGATGGTTCCAAGTAATCGTTACAGTCCTCATCTTCTTCGTAAATTGGCAACACAACTCTACCGGACATGTTTTATTTAATTCTGGTAGACTGAGTTCAAATGTGTTTTAAAACAAACAGACAACAATTCTTTCTTATCTACAAACAACAAAAACCAAACTACATGAGGTACCATATTAATTTATATTGACCCTTGAGTTCTTTGACATTTATATTAACATTATATTGGATGGTCATAGTTGTATCTTCCATTTTCCT